>WSFP011420673.1:0-23019 GCA_009831015.1 Picea engelmannii
TGTACCAAAGGCACTTAGTTAATTAGGTAATCAACACTTGTAAGGACCAAGCGAAGTCCACATGCAGCAAGGTGACACTTAATTCACTAAAAATTGGCACACTTTCACTCATTCACACACAAAAGTCACTTATCACTCACATATCTTCTTCTCGAAACGTTGAGGTCAAAGTAAGTTTCCTCCAAAGGAATTCTGAAACACCCCACCCTTTTCTTGACGAAACTATCCACTCCCATTTAAATTCAATGAGGTTGGTTCACACCCCCAACCTCTCAAAACAACTACATTTAAAAAATTTCTAAAAACTCACTAAGTTTTCCTCCACAGGAGGTGCCAAAAGAAATTTTTTAGTCTAGGTAGGATTTTGGGGATAGCCATCCAAATAACTCCCCGTTATCTAGTTCTCACATTGTCAAAACCATAGAAGTTGTCAAATAGGGAACTAAAAATCCTCCAAGTCAAGTGTTCCTAACACCATAAGGCAGGGAGATACCCGTGAAGGGTTGAAGGCTGAGGTCTGGTTGTTCTGTGCATCCCCCCTTGAGGAACCCACCTCTTGGACAGGATCCAGCCCATGACCCATTTCTAAGGCTGAAAATCTAAATGTCGCACTTTGATCGAGGTACCTAGTGACCAAATTTTAGGACATCTACCCAGGTGGAAATTATGGGCTGCAATTGCACCTTGATTGGATTTTGCGCGGCTATTGGGAAATATCACCAACTCTTTTGGGATATGCCTCCTTTACCCCTCATTATAACCAATTATTTCATCCTTCACTAGTTTCTCTTCCAATGACTTCAAACCCCATTGTTGAGTATTATTGGAAGATCCAGTGCTATTTGAGAGGAAGGACATTACGTCTTCTAGGACATGAGCATTTGTTTTCTTTGATTGCCCACGCGGAAAAAACCCACTTATCCACATATATGATTCTTTTTCAAACCACTTTATGTATGATGCACTTCTGACTACATTTTGATTTGGATATATATATTGTGTAAAGTTCAAAATTTGCAACAAGGGCTCTTGTTTCTTTATTACTCTCACCACCATTTGCACACATTCACTCAGCTAGTTGGACATCATAGGGGACCCACAAAATCCTCGCCATTCCCGACACTTGCTAAACCTCCCTCCTATCTTAGGAGGAGTGCCTGGTCTTGCCCACTCATCGGCACCACCTTCACACACTCCTGTGAGTGCTACTATTTTAGGATCAGCTTTGCTTGGTTCCACATTGTTAGCACTTGGTAAATTTCCTAGAGGTTGACAGCAGAAGAAATCTACTAAGGTAACTTTATCCAACCACTTTTGAAGCTGGGATCTAGCCCTTCCAACTTCAGAGAGGGATCTCTTTATATGATTTAGCTATGTTTCCAATTTTAAATATTAGGCTAGGTAAAGAAATAGGTCGATTTTGTTGTCAAAGTGTTTTTTCGAATTGGTTGAGACAGTCTACACATCTGTTGGGCTATGGGGTCTGTGTTTAATAAAATATGAAATCTGAACCAGAAACGCAAAGGGGAAAACTTTCATAGGGTGAGATAATATAATCATTGGATTCTTTAGTAACTTAAATGATGAACAGCAGAAAATATGAGAAAGATAATTTCAACAAAGAAGCAGTTAAGAATTTCTTTATTGAAAACACCAAAAGATAAAACACTTAAATCTTTTGAGTCAGAAACAGGGTATATGAGATAATCCTGCAACATTCGTTACTCTTAAAGATTAGATTTAGAAAACAGTATAATAACAAAGTGATAATAGCATTCAACTTAGAGAGAAAAACATCACCAGTGAATACACACAAGAATCCTGTAAAAGTGCCTCCTTTTTATTAATGGAAGATCTCTTCAAAAATATTACAGTCTGATAGCGTCAGGGTGTGAAGATCAACAACCCTCAATACTTCAAAAGGTGAAGTATTTATAACTCAAATTACAAATGATCATGTCATTAATGATCAGGACGTACTAAATCTATTTTTAGGCTAACTAACTTAACAACTTTCCTAAATCTAGGAACCGCTTGATGATGTGGTGTAACTGCATGCTGATTTATGGGTGGGCCGTTGATGAAGCCTCTGCACGACCTCATCTGACTAGACAAATGACTGGACTGGGATAGCTCATCTGCTACTCGATCAGATCACAGAGCTCCTCCCATCGGAGATGACTGGGCACGTTGACTTTGAGAAGTCTTTGATACACTTCATCCATTTCTGTGTACTTGGCGAAGGTAGGCTTGGTGAGGAAAATGTATCGAATCTCATGTTGGATACTGATGTCCCACTGAAGAGAATCTAAAAACACCTTGTTAGTGATGCTCCCTTGAATGCCTGCAAACTTTGAACTATCTTTAGCCACATCGGCCAATCTCTTCTTGTAGTCTAGGAGTGTCATCAATTTATCATTGATTACCTTCAGACCAGGTAGACCTTTCTTCTATAGAGCCTCTATTTTAATGAAGAATATTTGTACCCCTAGGTCCATGGCCTGAACCTTTTCTTCCAGCTGAAGCATTAATCCTCTCTTGGTCAAAACTCTTTTGACCTCAAGGATGGTCTATGTTCTGTCTTCAATTTTCAGCTCTTCCAGCTCTTCGTTGGTCTTAGAATTGAGGAACTTGATGATCTCGTTCGCCTGTGTTGGCATGTCTCCCAATTATACTCTGATCTTATCGATGGCCTGTTTGCTTCTCTGTACCAATTCATTCTACTCAAACATGATCTGGATCATGGGCCATATCTCGTTCATGGACTTAGTGATGTCTATCCATACACTCTCTTTAACCTCAGCCAAAGTCTTTCCTGCCAATGTTTGCTTTCGGAGCTGCTGTAGCTCCTGCTTGAGCTGCTCTTTCACCTTATTTTCCTTGGAGAGGCTGGTCTGAAAGGAATATTTAAGTTCCTGAAGGTTCTCAATCTCCTTTTTTAGCCTGTTGATCTCTGTTTCCTGCGAGTTCATTTTTTCCATGGATTTAGCCAGGTCAGTTGTCTTTTCCTGGATTGTCAATGGAGTTGCGGATGGGACTTATGTCACTAACGCTATGCTCACTCCTGAAATTGGAATAGCACTCAACGGAATGACTTCCATTGGCTTCAGTTTCTCTTTCTTTTTTAATAGTTTCTCCATCTCAGCTTCCATCTCTTTAAGTTGTGCGTTATGCTCCATGAGCAGCTTGAGCATTTCGTCTTTCTCCCCTTCCTTCTCTGCTATCTCCTTCGCCTGTGAATCCTCTATGGGTGGGAGCTTCAGTTGTTTCCTCAAGGAGGCTATGTCAGCATTCTTCTTCTTGATCATTTCCTCAGCTGATTTCACGTTGGAAGGATCATAACCGATCTTAAGGATCAACTCCTCCAAAGTCTTGATCCTATTGTCCTTTGCAAAGGATGAAATCTTTTCCAACTTGAGTTGTGTTTGAACATTGTTCAAGGACACCTTCAATTTGGACGCAGAAGTGGAAGCATGCACCAACGTATTGAAAACCATTTCCCCAGTCTGCTTGTGCAGATCCATCTGATCGGTCGGATGCACGTCCTTCGTTTGGAATTCGAAGGTGGCCCTTTTATAGTCAGTGATCACCTTGGGGTCTGGTATTTGTGCCTGGAGAAATGCCATATGCATTCTTCCCTTCTCGGTGTCGAATGTCGAAAGCAACCTATGTTGCACAGTCGACGTCTGCTTCCAGAACTGGGCGCAAGTACTGTTGGTTAGGGTCTGGTTCCTTTTCTTGATCAGCTCATATTTTTTAAAAATGCTCAACTTGGGCCCTACCTTGCCTGGTTGATTGTTCAATGGGGAGTCTATGGATTTCTTCGGCAATGCTGGGGTGATGACCTTATGGAGTCTCGAACCGAAGGGTGGAATACCAACTTTGGTTACTGTAGTCGATGGGGCTTCCTCTTCCCCGGTCATGCCAAGAGCTGCAACAGTCTTAGGCCTCTTGGTATGCAGCTAGAATTCCTCGGAAGATACCTATGTGACAGGCGGAGATAAATATTGCCTCGAACTTTTCTCTTTTGGGAATTGTGGCGTGGTTATTTGTGACACAGTGGCCGAGGGATCTTGTTGTTCTACTTCGACCAATGTGTTAGGCTCCCACACTGTCTGATTTGCAATTTTTTTCATTTCAGGCCTAGCTTCATGAACATAAGGGATGTTCTTGTTCTTCACCCTCATCTCTAAGATGATCCCACATGGATCATAATTCCATGGGAATCTCATGGAGAACTTCATTTCCCTTAGCATCCTATCTGCGTCTTCGCCAGTGCCCCGATTGTTGCATATGAAGGAGCCAATCTGCCCCTTGATTCTAAGTTGTTGCTTTTTCTTTAATGACACAAAATGGATATCATCGGAATTTATTATCTGCCTTATATATTCTAGAGCAAAGATTCTGACAGGCAGATACTTGGGCAGCTTATACGGTGCCAACTCACACCCGTATACTCTGATCTCGGTGTAATATTGATACAGGTACCAATCTTCGGTCTTTGTGTTGTCCGAGAGATGCAAGATCCTCTGAACTTCATCGTTTATCCGAGGCTCGAGCCTACCGTCTAGCATACATACCACAGGGTGGTAGAATTGGTCAATGAACTCCTTGAAGATGAAATCAGTGGAGTTGTGCTTAAGCAAGGAGGTCCATGTTGTGACTGCCTAAGGTTTACCATCTCCATCCATATTTTGCATGGAAAAGCCAAATTTATCCACCTGGAAGAAGATGAACAAGTATGCTAGTATCGATGAGTATCTAAACATGCCATCTGTGCCGAAATTCACGAACTATTCGTGAATATTGTCTGCCAAGAATGTACTGAAGTCAAACTGGGTGGTGGGCTTTTCATCGGTAGAGAAGATGGATAGAAAACCCAGAATGGGTTCATCTACCCACTGATCAGAATAGTAACCTAACAAAGCAAAAATGGATGATATGACCTAGTTTCCCTTAGTCGAGAACATGGAAGATGGATAAGGAGGATTTGTGGAGGGAAATTGAGCGGATGGGGGAAGGAAAAGCTCGAATATTTGAGCGCTTTGGGGGAAGGTCATTTTCTGGTATAATTCTATGAGAATTTCCAGGTTGAAGGGAGACGCTGAGTCAGCTTGGGGGATTTGCATCATCTGGTCTACAGATTCGGGCGTGATGAGGAACAGGATCTCTCTGGATGAGGAGATGATAGCTCTTTGTTCAGGAATATAGTGGGCTTGACACTTGAGAGCGAACTCAGGAAAATGGTGGATCTGAGGGAAGAGGTAGAGGGGTAAATTGGACTCCCAGAGTCCAATTTCATCACTCTGGTCCAGGAAAAAATCCCTGAGCCACGATTGAAGGTCTAAGAAATCAAAATCACATTTTGTATCTGTGATTAATCGGTCTTTGTCGACCAGTGGGATCCTGTCCAGGTCGACAGGAGGCGGGAGAAAGGGATTCTCCTCTCCTTCTGCTTGTTTGGACTTTGGCGCCATTCCTACAATAGTACCTGCAATAAAACACAACATTTGTGGGGGCGACTAACTGTGGATGAGGACAACGGACTGTAACGGAGGAGTAAGAGGTGAATTTCTCTGGTACGATGGGTGAATAGCGAAAGTAAAGGAAACAACGGTAGTTTTAAGTAAACGAGGGTCAGTTGGGCGCGGGAGACAGGTCAGCTGGATAACGGATAGGTTATCCAGTAATAAATGGCCAACGGATCATTTTGAGGGTGAGATGGCGGGTGACAGTAGCTGAGGAATACGGATGGGTGACGTGGCGGCTATCGATTGGAGGTAAAAGTCATAGTAAGGGGCTTTCCACGAGCGAAAGGGGGGGGAAGGACTGACAATAGTTATGGGACATGATCATTTCGGGAAAGGTGGAAGGTGACGTCCAGAGGTGACGGAGGTCTGTCAGACAGCAGGATATGATGGGACTCGGGGCCATTAGATCGTTGCCATGTATAACAAGGGACCCGCCAGAGGAATAATACCATTCTGGACCCCCCCCCCCTTAGTTAAAGGTAGATCAATCGGGGGGGTCCAAAATACATCTTGGGTCGTTGATCTACACACCTGCCTCTAAGTCGCAGATCTATGCATGTTGTTTATAACACATTTCGGACCCCCCCCCTCCATTAAAGGCAGAACGGATGGGGGGTCCGGAATCCAACATTGATCGTAGATTTGAGTGCTCGATCCTGGGCCGTGCAGATGCGTGCGAGTCTTATCAGCGATTCCGCACCCCCCCCCCCCTCTGTTAAAGGTAGAACGGTCGGGGCGGTCTGAAATGATATGTCCACCGTAGATCTGGGCACGATCATCTAGACCATTGATACATGATAGGAGCATAAGTGAGGGCGCGGACAAAACATGCACCTAGAAAACTTTGGATAAATGTTTTTTCATGGGTTTTCTCCAAACTTTGCATGACTACACCACCAAGGGGTTAGTCGAACAACATTTAGGTATCCAAATCGTGGTGCAACATTAATCATCAAAATTGGTTTTATTGAAATGAAGCAACAATGCAACTAACCTATATTCTAACTTAGTTTCCTATGACAGCTAACCTAGATTAGACTGTTGGGTTAAGAATTTACTCTACCCTGGGGCTATCTAACCAGGATTAGACAGTCAGGCCAGATTTATTCACTAATCTACCTAGACACTTTGGCTAAGATTAAACTGTTTAGCCAAACTCATTCACTACCCTATCAACATCAATTTAAAAATAACTTGGCCATGCTTGAAAGGTATGGACCAAGTTAGTATTATTGCATGGGGCTTTTATTAAAATTCTTTTATGCCCTCTTTTTTTCTTTCTTTCTTTTTCTTTTCTTTTCTTTCTTTTTTCTTTTTTCTTTTCTTTTCTTTCTTTTTTCTTTTTTCTTTTCTTTTTCTCTTTCAAATTATTTGCAGAATGAAAAATCATTTGTCAACAAAAACACTAGAGACAGATAATATCCCAGTCACCAGTTGATCCTATAACTTATAGGATGATAACACACATTACTTGGGTCCACTTCCCAAGTCCCACCATCCACTCGCTCTCCTTTACACGAAAGCGGAGGACCAACTTCCTCTCAAGGGGGAAGTACCCATTTTCTTTTTCTTTTTCAAAGTTGTAAGAAGAGCTTATTTGTGGGGATCCAAGAGCCCTCCCTTAGAGGAAGAAGGGACTCATAGTCCCCTAGATTCTCGATGTTTTCTTTCACTAATATCAACCTTATCATTGGTGACATGGGTCTCATTGTTTCTTTCACTAATCTCCTAGGCTTAGGTTTTTGGATGTCTAGGGTTTTTGACATTCCTGTTTATTGTAAAAAGGCCTTCAGAGCCTCATTGTAATCATCTTCTTGTGAATGAGTGCAGTCGTCACATCTCTTCTCAGAGATAAGCTACCACCATTCCAGCAAGTTTGTTTTCCGCTGCATTTTACAGTTTCGGCTTATTTCCTTATTGAATAGAAAACCAGTTTTATTGTATCTTTGTCATTCTGTGTCAAGCATCTTTTAATAATATGTATTCATTTCGTTTTGCTCATAAAATATGGATCAGTGGTATCAGAGTGGTATGCTCCTTGTCATCTTAAAGCATGTCCCCAATGAGGTCGGGGTACAAAGAATTGGGTCTCGAGCTTGTTTCTCTTGAGGAAAAAAGTTGTCGCACGCCCAAACGACCTCTCATGGTAGGAGAAACTAAAGATGATGAGACAGAAGATCCTTTCAAAATGTTGCTTGAGGAATCCCTCGGGCAATAGAGGAACAAGATGATGGATAGTTTCACACAAATCCTTCGGTGGCTACCAACAAGCGATGCATCTTCGTCAGTCGGAGGCGTCGCCCCCTTCAAGGTAACAATAGACTTTGATATTCCTATATTTGAAGGTCAGATAGAAACGGAAGTTGTAGACAAGTGGTTGAATCTACTAGAAGGGTATTTTTCTATCCATAACTTTTCAAATAGAGAAAAAATTACTTTTGCGCTCCTCAAATCCGTTACCCATGTGAAAGATTGGTGGGAAACATTCTGTGAGCAAAAGGAAACAGAGGAACCCTCATTATTTACAATCACGGCCACCTGGGAATCCTTCAAGGATGTTATTAAGGAACAATACTACCCTGTCGAAAGCTATGATGACTTGTATACCAAATGGACCACACTGCGGCAAGAAAGAGACCAAGCAGTGCCAGATTTCACAAATATCTTCCATACCCTACACACCAAGTTGGGTATCAAATATTCAGAGCGACATCTGGTGCTCAAGTACCGCGATGCTCTACATAGATACATCAAGATCGAAATGGAATTTATGGACATCTCATCCTTGGGTGTGGCCTATCGATATGCTGTCAAAATCGAGCAGAAGCTTAAACAAAAGATGCGACAATTTGGGCCTGGGAACCCCTCGCAGCAAAAACCAAAAAAGGGTTGCCCCAACCTACAGAACAAAGGAATGAGAAAATATGGACAGTATCAAGACAACTAGTCCATGCCACAAGAAAATAAGGACACTGGAAAGACAAAGAAGGATACCGGGAAGTGGTGCGACTTCCATAAGAGCCCTTGGCATAACACTGTTGATTGTCGCTCAAAGCAGTTGCTGGTGGCTGAAGTGAAAGACTCTGAATCAGATGCGGGTACTAACTCTGAGTCAGAACCAGAAAGGGGAAGACAGATCATTGACATGGAGCCCAGTGCCACCATTGCTACCGCCAAGCTCTATCCTAATGAACCAAACAAGCCAGAAGAAGGCGACTGCCTTTTCCATTTGCAGATGTGGGTAAAAGGCACCCCGTTGCACTTCATCATTGATAGCGGTAGCCAGAAGAACCTCATCTCAGTAGAGGTCATCAAGTGGTTGGACCTGCCGACAATGTCGCACCCGCAGCCCTACACCATTGGATGGCTCTGTCAAGGAGGCGATCTCCGCATCAGCCAGCAGTGTCGACTGTCGTACAGCATCAAGCCCTTCAAAGATGAGGTATTGTGTGATGTTTCTCCTCTCGAATTTTGTAATGTTCTTTTGGCCCAACCTTATTTATGGAAACATCACGTTGTATATGAGTCTAAGCCTCGTAGTGTTATTATTACTTTGAACAAGAAATTGTACAAGATACCCGAGGCAGTCCCTCCTAGTGTTACTTCCTTGATCTCTGGCAAGCAATGCAGAAAGGTCATCTCTCAAACCGGGAAATTTGTCTTCTTCATGATTCACTCTCAGAGTAAGAGAAAGATCGCAGCCACATCCAGTGCCTCTGTGGCCGATCTCTCCACACAACATAAGCAAGTGGATAAGGTCATGGAAGAATACTCAGATGTTTTCTCCTCTCCTACCGAGGTACCTTTGCACTGCCAGATAAAGCATCCCATCAATCTGACCCCAGGCGCACCACTACCCAATCGGTTGGTCTACCACCACTCTCTGTTAGAAAATGAGGAGATCAAGAGGTAGATCCAAGAACTTCTCCACAAGGTGCACATCCATCCCAACTCATTGCCTTGTGGGAGCCCAATCGTACTGGTACAAAAGAAAGACAGGACTTGGTGACTCTGCATTGATTAACAAGCCCTAAATAAAATAATTGTCAAGAACCGATACCCGATTCCCTGAATCGATGACCTCCTTGATCAACTCACGGGGGCCAAATACTTCAGTAAGATTGATCTGAAGTCTGGCTACCACCAAGTCCCAATAGAACATACAGATGTATGGAAGGTTGCCTTCAAGTCAAAAGAAGGTCTTTTTGAATGGTTGGTCATGCCCTTTGGTTTGACAAATGCTCGAGCAACTTTTATGAGGATGATGGACGATATCTTGAGACCTTTCACCTGTACTTTTGTAGTGGTGTATCTGGATGACATCTTCATCTACAGAAAGACTTGGGCAGAACACTTGCAGCATATTCAACAGGTTCTAGACACCCTGCGGCAGCACAAACTATATGCAAACTTGGAAAAATTCTCCTTCGGCATGGATAGGGTCCACTAATTAGGCTACATCGTTGATCAGCATGGTGTGCATGTGGATCTAGCCAAGATCTAGGTCATTCATGACTAGCCAGCCCCAACCACACTCCCCGAGCTTCAAAGCTTCTTGGGCCTCGCCGATTTTTATCGCAAGTTTGTGTTGGGATTCTCTCATATCGCATGGGCACTCAGCCAAGTAACCAGAGGTGGCGGTAAGGCAAAATTGGTGTGAGGCTTGTCCCAACAACAAGCCTTCAATAACTTGAAGCAACGCTTGTGCTCATCCCCAGTACTTTCATTACCGGACCTATAACATCACTTTGAGATCGAGACAGATGCTTCAGACTATGTTGTGGGCATCGTTCTCACTCAACATGGACACCCCATGGCATATCATAGTGAGACACTATCATATGTTGTCAATAGTACCCTACTTACAACAAAGAATTGTACTCCATTGTGCAAGCCTACCGCTAATGGAGACATTACATACTGGGGAAGGAGACAGTCATCCACACTGATCACAAGCCACTACAATTCATGTAGACCCAAGGCAAATTGCAAAATGACCACCATCAGAAGTGGCCCACATACCTATAGCAGTTCCACCTCAACATCAAGTATAAAATAGGAAGTACCAACCGAGTTGTCGATTGCCTCGGCCGACCTCCAATCACGACACTCACCACAGTGCTAGACTCTTGTTTCCATGAGACCTCTGGATGGCCCCACCTCTATGAGACAGACCCTGACTTCTCCACCACCTACCAAATCTTGGGAGAAAACTCAATGGTCGTTGATTTCCATCTTCAGGACGGGTTGTTGTGTCATCTGGGCCATCTCTACATTCCATCAAGCGAGAGCATGAAGTTGATTTGGGAATCTCACTATAGTCAGGTGGCAAGACACTTTGGCGTTGAAAAGACAGTGGTAGTGCTGCAAAAACATTTCTATTGGCCGAAACTTCGACAGGATGTTGGCAAGTATATCAGGTCCTGCACCGCCTGTGCTATTACCAAACCGACCACGAAGAAATAGGGCATGTACACCCCTCTTCCTACTCCTAACAAGTCGTGGGAATCCATATCCATGAACTACATGTCATGTCTCCTGTCCACCAAGAGGGGCAATGACTGTCTTTTTGTGGTTGTTGGTCACTTTTCCAAGATGGCAATTCCAGCCACCTGCAAGAATAACATCACTACAGAGGCCACTGCCAATCTCTTCTTTGAATGCTTATGGGTACACTTTAGGATCCAAAAAACCATTGTCTCAGATCAGGACAGTCAGTTCCTCAGCACATTTTGGTCGAGCCTCTAGTCACTGTTGGATACCAAGCTCACTAAATCCACTGCCTTCCACCCCCAGACAGATGGCCAAACTGAGGTCATCAATTGGATGATCGTACACATCCTGGACAGGTACAATTCCAAGCACCCCCGCACATGGGATGAGAGTCTTCCCTATGTCCAGTATAGCTACAAATGATCCCTGCATAGCTCAACTAGACACAGCCCCTTTCAGGTGGGGTTGGGATTCCAACCATTGGGCCCAATGGATGTTGCACTACCCCTGGCGAACAGCCTGGCCAACTCGTCCCCTACTCCACCAGAAGCTGACAAAGCCACCTGGTTCATTGAGAGGATCCATCACATCCACCAACAGCTTCAGGATATTTTACAGAAGTCCAATGCCAAGTACAAGCAATTCCATGATCAACATCGGGTGCCACATAAGTTTCAGGTGGGCGAAAAAGTTTGGTTGCACTTGCAAAGAGAACGCCTTGCAGGGCCCCATTGGAAGCTTCGCCCACTCTAGTATGGGCCATACACCATCACCAAAGATGTGGGTGGCAATGCTTTTGTTCTCAACACTCCCCCTTTCCTTGGCCTGCACCCAGTCTTCAACGTGGCTCTCCTTCAGCCATATTTCCCACCATTATTGGACACCTCGGAGATAGCAGAGCAATTGACACCAACAGAACTCAACCCTGACTACATGCAACAAGCATCCAATGATCATATTTTGGACACACAGATCAAGGGCACCTGAAAGCAAAGGATCCAGCTTTATTGAGTTGTCAAAGGAGGGCATCTCCTGCACCAAGGCAAGTGGCTCACCCGGGGCCAAATCTAGCAGAAATTTCCTCATCTGATGGGGGAACTCAACGCAATGGAGACCATTGATTCCTAAGAGGGAAGGATTGATCCATATGGATGTCGGTGGCCTCCCACCTATTCTCTTGAGAAGAAAACCTCTCGCACCCCCAAATGACCACTCATGGCAGGAGAAAATAAAGATGACAAGAAAGGAGATCCTTTCAAAATGTTGCTTAAGGAAGCCCTCATGCAACAGAGGAATGAGATGATGGATAGTTTCATGTAAATCCTTCGGCTGCTACCAACAAGTGACGCATCTTCCTTGAGTGGAGGATCCGCCCCCTTCAAGGTAAAAATCAACTTTGATATTCCTATATTTGAAGGTCGGATAGACGTGGATGTTGTAGACAAGTGGTTGAATCTACTAGAAGGGTATTTTTTTGTCCATAACTTTTCAAATAGAGAAAAAATTACTTTTGCGCTCCTCAAAGTCATTCCCCATGTGAAAGATTGGTGGGAAACGTTCTGTGAGCAAAATTAAACAGAGGAACCCTCACTATTTACAGTCATGGCCACCTGGGAATCCTTCAGGAATGATATTAAGGAGCAATACTACCATGTCGGAAGCTATGATGACATGTATACAAAATGAACCACACTATGGCAAGAAAGAGACCAAGCAGATCCAGATTTCACAAATATATTCCATACCCTGCGCACCAAACTGAGTATCAAAGATTCAGAACGACATCTGGTGCTCAAGTACCACAGTTCTCTACATAGATACATCAAGATCGAAATGGAATTTATGGACATCTCATCCTTGGGCACGGCCTATCGATATGTCGTCAAAATCGAGCAGAAGATCAAACAAAAGATGCGACAATTTGGGCCTGGGAACCCCTCACAGCAAAAACCAGGAAAGGGCGGCCCCATCCTACAGAACAAAAGACAGAGCAAAAATGGACAGTATCAGGACAACTAGTCCAAGCCGCAAGCAAAGAAGGACACCAGAAATACAAAGACGGATACTAGGAAGTGGTGCGACTTCCATAAGAGCCATCAGCATAACACTGTTGATTGTCGTTCAAAGCAGTCATTGGTGGCCGAACTGAAAGCCTCTGAATCAGATGTGAGTTCTGACTCTGATTTAAAACCAAAAAGGGGAAGATGGATCATTGACCCGAAGTCCAGTGCCACTGTTGCTACCACCAAGCTCCACCCTAATGAACCAGACAAGCCAGAAGAAGGCGAGCGCCTTTTCCATTCGCTGATATGGGTAAAAGGCACCCCACTGCACTTCATCATTGATAGTGGTAGCCAGAAGAACCTCATCTCAGTAAAGTTCGTCAAGCGGCTGGACCTGCTGACAAAACCGCACCCGCAGCCCTACACCATTGGATGGCTACGCCAAGGAAGCGATCTTCGCATTAGCCAGCAGTGTCATTTGTTGTACGACATCAAGCCCTTCAAAGATGAGCTATTGTGTGATGTTGCTCCTCTCGAAGTTTGTAATGTTCTTTTGGGCCAACCTTATTTATGGAAACACCATGTTGTATATGAGTCTAGGCCTCGTAGTGTTATTATTACTTTGAACAAGAAATTGTACACGATACCCGAGGCAGTCCCTCCTAGTGCTACTTCCTTGATCTCTACTAACCAATGCAGGAAGGTCATCTCTCGGACATGGAAATTTTTCCTTTTCATGATTCGCTCTCAGAGTAAGAGAAAGATCTCAGCGACATCTAGCACCTCTATGGTCAATCTCTCCACACAACATAAGCAAGTGGATAAGGTCATGGAAGAATACTCAGATGTCTTCTCCTCTCCTACCGGGGTACCTCTGCACTGCCAGGTCAAGCATCCCATCGATCTGACCCCAGGCGCATCGCTACCCAATGGGTCTGTCTACCACTGCTCTCTGTTAGAAAACGAGGAGATTAAGAGGTAGATACAAGAACTCCTCCACAAGGGGCACATCCATCCCAGCTCATCACCTTGTGGGAGCCCAATCATACTAGTGTAGAAAAAAGACAGGACCTGGCGACTCTGCATTGATTACCAGGCCCTGAATAAAATCACAGTCTGAAACCAGTACCTGATTCCTAGTACTTTCATTACTGGACCTGCAGCATCCCTTTGAGATCGAGATAGATGCTTCAGACTATTTTGTGGGCGTCGTTCTCACTCAACATGGCCACCCCGTGGCATCTCATAGTGAGACACTATCAGATGTTGTTCGTAAGTACCCTACTTATGACAAAGAAATGTACTCCAATGTGAAAGCCTGCCGCCAGTGGAGACATTACATACTGGGGAAGGAGACATTCATCCACATTGATCACAAGCCACTACAATTCATGCAGACCCAAGGAAAATTGCAGAATGACCACCATCAGAAGTGGCCCACATACTTACAGCAGTTCCACCTCAACATCAAGTATAAAACAGGAAGTACCAACCGAGTTTCTGATTGCCTCAACCAACCTCCAGTCACAGCACTCTCAACAGTGCTAGACTCTTGCGGCCATGAGACCTATGGATGGCCCCTTCTCTATGAGACAGACCCTTACTTATCCACCACCTACCAAATGTTGGGAGCAAACTCAGTGGTCATTGATTTCCATCTTCAGGACGGGTTGTTTTGTCGTCTGGGCCATCTCTGTGTTCCATCAAGCGAGAGCGCGAAGCTGATCTAGGAAGCTCACTACAATTGGGTGGCAAGACACTTTGTCATCGAAAATACAGTGGCAGTGTTGCAAAAACATTTCTACTGGCCGAAACTTTGACAGGATGTCAGCAAGTATATCAGGTCCTGCACCGCCTATGCTATTTCCAAACCGACCACTAAGAAACAGGGTCTGTACACCCCTCTCCCTAGTCTTGACAAGCTATGGGAATCCATATACATGGACTACATGTCAGGCCTCCCATCCACTAAGAGGGGAAATGACTGTGTTTTTGTGGTTGTTGGTCACTTTTCCAAGATGGCGATTACGGCCGCCTGCAAGAAGAACATCACTGCAGAGGCCACTGCCAAGCTCTTCTTTGAATGCTTATGGGTACACTTTGGGTTCCCAAAAACCATTGTCTTAGATAGGGATAGTCATCTCCTCAGCACATTCTGGTCAAGCCTCTGGTCATTGTTGGATAACAACCTCACCAAATCCACTGCCTTCCACCCCCAAACAGATGGCCAAACTGAGGTCATCAATCATATGATCGTACACATCATGCGCATGTACAATTCTAAGCACCCCCGCACATGGGATGAGAGACTTCCCTATGTCCAGCATAGCTACAAATGAGCCATGCATAGCTCCGCTGGCCACAACCCCTTTCAGGTGGGGTTAGGATTCCAACCATTGGGCCCCATGGATGTTGCACTACCCCTAGCGAACACCTCGTCCGACTAATCCCCTACTCCACCAGAAGCTGACAAAGCCACCCGGTTCATTGAGAGGATCCATCAAATCCACCAACAGGTTCAAGATATTTTACAGAAGTCCAATGCCAAGTACAAGCAGCACCATGATCAACACCAGGTGCCACATGAGTTTCAGGTGGGCGACAAAGTTTTGTTGCACTTGCAGAAAGAATGCCTTGCAAGGCCCCATCGGAAGCTTCACCCACTCCGGTATGGGCCATACACCATCACCAAGGTTGTGGGTGGAAATTATTTTGTGCTCAACATTCCCCCTTTCCTTGGCCTGCACCTAGCCTTCAACGTGGCTCTCCTTCGGCCATATTTCCCACCATTATTGGACACCTCGGAGATAGAAAAGCAGTTGACACCAACATAACTCAACCCTGACTGCATGCAACAGGCATCTAGTAATCATATTGTGGACACACAGATCAAGGGCACCTGACAGCAAAGGATCCAACTTTATCAAGTTGTCAAAGCAGAGCAGCTCCTACACCAAGGAGAGTGGCTCACCCAGGGCGAAATTCAACAAAAATTTCCTCATCTGATGGGGGAACTCAACGCAATAGAGACAATTGCTTCCTAAGGGGGGAGGATTGATCCATATGGATGTCGGTGGCCTCCCACCTATTCCATCTGATTCATTTTGGCATTTTTTTTCCTAGTTTTCAAGTCCCTGACTTGCGGGGCCATTTTGAGGCCCTAAACAACGTTTTTAGAGATCTCCACAATCGTGGATGTACTTCACTAGGTCAGAGAAAAATGTGCAGTCCCCGGATAGACCTTTCCAACGAGCTATCGTGTGCCTAAAACGGAGATCGTATGAAAAAGTTACAACCCCAAAAAGTTGACCGACTAACTTACCCAAATGGGACCCGCATGACTTTTGGCGCTTCATCTCCTAGGGTTAGGTTTTTGGATGTCTAGGGTTTTTGACATTCCTGTTTATTGTAAAAAGGCCTTCAAAGCCTCATTGTAATCATCTTCTTGCGAATTAGCACAGTCATCACATCTCTTCTCAGAGATAATCCGCCACCTTTCTAGCAAAATTGTTTTCCGCTGCATTTTACAGTTTCAGCTTATTTCCTTATTGAATAAAAATCCAATTTTACTATATCTGTGTTATTCTGTGTTAAGCATATTTTAATAATCTCTATTCATTTCCTTATTCTCATAAAATCTAGATCAATGGTATCAGAGCGGTCTGCTCCTTGTCGTTTTAATGCATGTCCCCAACAAGGTCGAGGTACAAAGAATTGGGTCTCGAGCTTGTTTCTCTTGAGGACAAAAGCTCTCACACACCCAAATGACCTCTCATGGAAGGAGAAAATAAAGATGATGGGACAGGAGATCCTTTCAAAATGTTTCTTTAGGAAGCCCTCACACAGCAGAGGAACGAGATGATGGATAGTTTCGCGCAAATCCTTCAGTGGCTACCAACAAGCGACGCATCTTCCTCGAGCGGAGGCGCCACCCCCTTCAAGGTACAAATCATCTTTGATATTCCTATATTTGAAGGTTGGATAGACATGGATGTTGTAAACAAGTGGTTGAATCTACTAGAAGGGTATTTTTCTATGCATAACTTTTCAAATAGAGAGAAAATTACTTTTGCGCTCCTCAAAGTCGTTCCCCATGTGAAAGATTTGTGGGAAACGTTTTTTGAGCAAAAGGAAACAGAGGAACCCCCATTATTTATAGTCACGACCACCTAGGAATCCTATAGGGATGTTTAAGGAACAATACTACCCTGTCGAAAGATATGATGACTTGTATACCAAATGGATCACATTGCGGCAAGAAAGAGATCAAGCAGTGCCAAATTTCACAAATATCTTCCATACCCTGCACACCAAACTGGGTATCAAAGATTCAGAGTGACATCTGGTGCTCAAGTACCACGGTGCTCTACAAAGATACATCCAAACCGAAATGGAATTTATGGACATCTCATCCTTGGGTGCGGCATATCGATGTGCCATCAAAATCAAGCAGAAGCTCAAACAAAAGACATGATAATTTGGGAGTGGGAACCCCTCACAGCAAAAACCAGGAAAGGGCGGCCCCAACCTATAGAAAAAGGGACAAAGAAAATATGGATAGTATCAGAACAACCAGTCCAAGCCGCAAGCAAAGAAGGACACCGAAAAGACAAAGAAGGATACTAGGAAGTGGTGCAACTTCCATAAGAGCCCTTGGCATGACATTGCTGATTGTTGCTCAAAGCAGTCGTTGGTGGCCGAAGTGAAAGCCTCTGAATCAGATGTGGGTACTGACTCTGAGTCAAAGCTAGAAAGGGGAAGACGGATCATTGACATGGAGCCCAGTGCCACCGTTGCTACCACCAAGCTCCAGCCTAATGAACCAGATGAGCCAGAAGAAGGCGAGCGCCTTTTCCATTCGTAGATGTGGGTAAAAGGCACCCCACTGCACTTCATCATTGATAAGGGTAGTTAGAAGAGCCTCATCTCAGTAGAGGTCATCAAGCGGCTGGACCTACCGACATCACCGCACCTGTAGCCCTACAGCATTGGATGGCTACGCCAAGAAAGTGATCTCCACGTCAGCCAGCAGTGCCGACTGTTGTACGGCATCAAGCCCTTCAAAGACGAGGTATTGTGTGATGTTGCTCCTCTCAAAGTTTGTAATGTTCTTTTGGGCCAACCTTATTTATGGAAACGCCATGTTGTATATGAGTCTAGGCCTCGTAGTGTTATTATTACTTTGAACAATAAATTGTACAGGATACCCGAGGCAGTCCCTCCTAGTGCTACTTCCTTGATCTCTGCCAAGCAATGCAAGAAGGTCATCTCTCAGACTAGGAAATTTGTCTTCTTCGTGATTCTCTCTCAGAGTAAGAGAAAGATCGCAGCAACATCTAGTGCATCTGTGGATGATCTCTCCACACAACAGAAGAAAGTGTATAAGGTCGTGGAAAAATAATCAAATGTCTTCTCCTCTCCTACCGAGGTACCTCTGCACTATCAGGTCAAGCATCCCATCGATCTGGCCCCAAGCGCACCGCTACCCAATGGGTTGGTCTACCGCCACTCTCTGTTAGAAAACGAGGAGATCAAGAGGTGGATCCAAGAACTTCTCCATAAGGGGCACATCCATCCCAGCTCATCGCCTTGTGGGAGACCAATCGTACTGGTGCAGAAGAAAGATAGGACCTCGTGACTCTGCATTGATTAACAGGCCCTGAATAAAATCACAGTCTGAAACCGGTACACGTTTCCCCGAATCGACAACCTCCTTGATTAGATCATAGGAGCCAAATACTTCAGTAAGATTGATCTGAATTCTGGCTACCACCAGGTCCCAATAGAACTTACAGATGCATGGAAGGCCACCTTCAAGTCAAAAGAAGGTCTTTTTGAATGGTTGGTCATGCCCTTTGGTTTGACAAATGCTCCAACAACTTTTATGAGGATGATGGACAATATCCTGTGACCTTTCACTGGTACTTTTGTCGTGGTGTATCTGGATGACATCCTCATCTACAGCAAGACTTGGGCGGAACACTTGCAGCATATTCAGCAGATTTTGCACACCCTGTGGCAACACAAACTATATGCAAACTTGGAAAAATTCTCCTTCGGCATGGACAGGGTCCACTACTTAGGCTACATCATTGATCAGCATGGTGTGCATGTTGATCCAGCCAAGATTCAGGTCATCCGTGACTAGCCAGCCCCGACCACACTCTCTGAGCTTCGGAGCTTCTTGGGCCTCCCCAATTTCTATCGTAGGTTCATGTTGGGCTTCTCTCATATCAAATGGGCCCTTAGCCAAGTAACCAGGGGTGGTGGTAAGGCAAAATTTGTGTGGGGCCTGTCCCAACAACAAGCCTTCAATGACTTGAAGCAACGCTTGTGCTCATCCCTGGTACTTTCATTACCGGACCTGCAGCATCCCTTTGAGATCAATACAGATGCTTTAGACTATGTTGTGGGCGTCATTCTCACTCAACATGGCCACCCCGTGGCGTATCATAGTGAGACACTATCAGATGTTGTCTGTAAGTATGCTACTTACGACAAAGAAATGTACTCCATTGTGCAAGCCTGCCGCCAGTGGAGACATTACATACTAGAGAAGGAGACAGTCATCCACACTGATCACAAGCCACTACAATTCATGCAGACTCAAGGAAAATTGCAAAATGATCGCCATTAGACGTCGCCCACATACTTACAGCAGTTCCACCTCAACATCAAGTATAAAATAGGAAGTACCACATGACTTTTGGCGCTTCATCTCCTAGGGTTAGGTTTTTGGATGTCTAGGGTTTTTGATATTCATGTTTATTGTAAAAGGGCCTTCAGAGCCTCATTATAATCATCTTCTTGTGAATGAGCACAGTCATCACATCTCTTCTTAGAGATAAGCTACTACCATTCCAACAAGCTTGTTTTCCGTTGCATTTTACAGTTTTAGATTATTTCTTTATTGAATAGAAAACTGGTTTTACTGTATCTTTGTTATTCTTTGTTAAGCATCTTTTAATAATCTGTATTCATTTCATTCTGCTCATAAAATTTGGATCAATGGTATCAGAGCAGTCTGCTCCTTGTCGTATTAATGCATGTCCCCAACGAGGTCGAGGTACAAATAATTGGTTCTCAAGCTTGTTTCTCTTGAGGACAAAATCTCTCGCAGGCCCAAACGACATCTCATGGCAAGAGAAAATAAAGATGGCGAGACAGGAGATCCTTTCAAAATGTTGCTTGAGGAAGCCCTCACGCAAAAGAGGAATGAGATGATGGATAGTTTCATGCAAATCCTTCGGCGGCTACCAACAAGCGATGCATCTTCCTCGAGCGGAGGCACCGCCCCCTTCAAGGTACAAATCAACTTCGATATTCCTATATTTTAAGGTCTAATAGACGAGGATGTTGTAGACAAGTGTTTGAATCTACTATAAGGGTATTTTTCTTTCCAGAACTTTTCAAATAGAGAAAAAATTACTTTTGCGCTCCTAAAAGTCGTTCCCCGTGTTAAAGATTGGTGGGAAACGTTCTGTGAGCAAAAGGAAACAGAGGAACCCTCATTATTTACAGTCACGGTCACCTGGGAATCCTTCAGGGATGGTATTAAGGAACAATACTACCTTGTTGGAGGCTATGACGAATTGTATACCAAATGGACAACACTGCGACAAGAAAGAGACCAAGCAGTGTCAGATTTCACAAATATCTTCCATACCCTACACACCAAGCTGGGTATCAAAGATTCAGAGCGACATCTGGTGCTCAAGTACCGCGGTGCTCTACATGGATACATCAAGACCAAAATGGAATTTATGGACATCTCATCCTTGGGCATGGCCTATCGATATGTCATCAAAATCGAGCAGAAGCTCAAACAAAAGACGCGACAATTTGGGCTTGGGAACCCCTCGTAGCAAAAACCAGGAAAGGGTCGCCCCAACCTACAGAACAATGGATAGAGAAAAGATGGACAGTATCAAGACAACCAATCTAAGCCGCAAGAAAAGAAGGACACCGGAAAGACAAAGAAGGATATCGAGAAGTGGTGCGACTTCCATAAGAGCCCTTGGCATAACACTGTTGATTGTCGCTCAAAGCAGTCGTTGGTGGCCGAAGTGAAAGCCTCTAAATCAGATGCGGGTTCTGACTCTGAGACACAACCAGAAAGGGGAAGATGGATCATTGACATGGAGCCCAATTCCACCATTGCTACCACCAAGCTCCAGCCTAATGAACCAGATGAGCCAAAAGAAGCTAAGCACCTTTTCCATTCCAATATGTGGGTAAAAGGCAACCCACTGCACTTCATCGTTGATAGTAGTAGCCAGAAGAACCTCATCTCAGTATAGGTCGTCAAGTGGTTGGACTTGCCAACAACGCCGCACCCGTATCCCTACACCATTGGATGGCTACGCCAAGGAAGTGATCTACGCATCAGCCAGAAGTGTCGACTATCGTATGGCATCAAGCCCTTCAAAGACGAGGTATTGTGTGATCTTGCTCCTCTCGAAATTTGTAATGTTCTTTTGGGCCAACCTTATTTATGGAAACGCCATGCTATATATGAGTCTAGGCCTCGTAGTGTTATTATTACTTTGAAAAATAAATTGTACAAGATACCCGAGGCAGTCCCTCCTAGTGCTACTTCCTGGATCTTTGCCAAGCAGTGTAGGAAGGTCATCTCTCAGACCGGGCAATCTGTCTTCTTCATGATTCGCTCTCAGAGTAAGTGAAAGATCGCAGCCACATCCAGCGCCTCTGCGGTCGATCTCTCCACACAACAGAAGCAAGTGGATAAGGTCATGGAAGAATACTTAGATGTCTTCTCCTCTCCTACTGGGGTACCTCTGCACTTCCAGGTTAAGCATCCCATCGATCTGACCCCAGGCGCACCGCTACCCAATGGGTCGGTCTACCACTACTCTCTGTTAGAAAATGAGGAGATCAAGAGGCAGATCCAAGAACTTCTCCACAAGGGGCACATCCATCCCATCTCATCACCTTGTGGGAGCCCAATCGTAATGGTGTAGAAGAAAGACGGGACCTGGTGACTATGCATTGATTATCGGGCCCTGAATAAAATCACAATCCAGAACCGGTACCTGATTCCCCGAATCGACGACCTCCTTGATCAGCTCATAGAGGTCAAATACTTCAATAAGATTGATCTAAAGTTTGGCTACCACCAGGTCCCAATAGAACATACAGATGTATGGAAGGCCGCCTTCAAGTCAAAAGAAGGTCTTTTTGAATGGTTGGTCATGCCCTTTAGTTTGACAAATGCTCCACCAACTTTTATGAGGATGATGGATGTTATCCTGCGACCTTTCACCGGTACTTTTATAGTGGTGTATCTGGATGACATCCTCATCTACAGCAAGACTTGGGCGGAACACTTATAGCATATTCAGCAGGTTCTACACACCCTGTGGCAGCACAAACTATATGCAAACTTGGAAAAATGCTCCTTCGACATGGACAGGATCCACTACTTAGGCTACATCGTTGATCAGCATGGTGTGCATGTGGATCCAACCAAGATCTAGGTCATCCGTGACTCGCTAGCCCCAACCACACTCTTTGAGCTTCGGAGCTTCTTGGGCCTCGCCAATTTCTATTGTAGGTTCGTGTTAGGATTCTCTCATATCGCATGGGCCCTCATCCAAGTAACCAGGGGTGGGGGTAAGGCAAAATTTGTGTGGGGCCTGTCCCAACAATAAGCCTTCAATGACTTGAAGCAACGCTTGTGCTCATCCCCAATACTTTCATTACCGAACCTGCAGCTTCCCTTTGAGATCGAGACATATGTTTTAGACTATGTTGTGGGCATCATTCTCACTCAACATGGCCACCCCATGGAATATCATAGTGAGACACTATCAGATGTTGTATTAAGTACCCTACTTACGACAAAGAAATGTATTCCATTGTGCAAGCCTATCGCCAGTGGAGACATTACATACTGGGGAAGGAGATAGTTATCCACACTGATCACAAGCCACTACAATTCATGCAGACCCAAGGCAAATTGCAAAATGACC
>ML863389.1:0-16650 GCA_009831015.1 Picea engelmannii
GGTGTATTGATGATGGTGTACTCAGGCTCCTCATAAGAACTTTCTCCTGAGAAAATTGGCATTCATCTCTTCCCAGAAAACATACTTTTGAAGAGAGTTCGCAGGTTGCTAATATACCAGGGTGCGAGAATGACCCATTCTCACAGGTTGCCTTAAGCTAGGGTGTGAATTTATTGCACTGTGCTACATAGCTAGGGTGCGAACTTGCTCTAAAGCTTGGAAAACGATGAATTCTCGATGGTTCTAGAAGGGAATCTTCTAGAAGAATGGGTTGGCATTCGAATGGTTATCCTTTTACTAGTTTCCTTGATATTGTGGGATCATTCTTATCCAAGTAATCATCTCATTCTCTCCTATATATTGATGGAATTATCATGGAAAAGGTTAAGCAAGATTCATTGGAGAATTGGTGAAAGGATTGTGTGAAGGACTTAGCTTGAACAGGAGCTTGGATACTCTAGCAAGTCTATAGAGAGGATTTGATCTTCTTCATACAAGGATTGAGCAAGTGTGTGTGTTGGAGCCAAGAGCCACTGAAAGGGAGCTTGCGACATCAAGGCGATCAGGTTGTAATCTTCTACTTTCAATTAATATGATACAGTGGCATGTCCTTTTCCCATAAAGCTATTCTCACTTTATTGTGTAATTCCTTGATCATACACATAAGTTGACAGTTGAATATATTTTGCTATATTCACTTTGGTTGGTTTGTGATGTCTTGGTCTTGACCTCATGAGAGCACCGGAGCGAAGTGAGAGCAACAGAGACCCTAGGAAGTGATACAAAGGTATGTTACGTGTTCCTTCCTACTAGCTAATTCAATGGTCAAAACTTAGGGAAAGAGTCATGTCATGTCCTGTTTTGTTCTAGATCCAGGTGGATCTAGGGAGATCTGTTAGTGTCCGTACCTACCAATTAGTCCGATAACAAAATTGGCGACTCCACTGGGGAATAACCCATTTTCTTTGTGGTTTTTGTTATTTTTCCTTGGCCATTTTCTATTTCCTTACCTTTCTCCATTCATATCAATCTCTGAGTCTTCAGGATACCCTGATAGACCCCCTGGGTCTAGAGGCCTCTTCAAATTTTGTGTCTTTTTCCAAAAATTTGATTAGTTTCATACATTCTCGCACTGCACTCCACAGTGGCATGCGAGAATATACTGAGTTCGCACCTTGCCTTTAGGTTCAGTGCGAGGTTATCTCACTCTGCTCAAAAGTCACCTGCGAGAATCACCTATTCTTGCACTGTGTAATACTCTCAGCCTGCGAACCCTGTTTTTCAAAATTTTGGCTTTAAGACTTTTGCATGATCAACTGCCCAGATCAATATAGGTGCCTAACAAGAGTGTTTTGGACCTTTGGTTGATATTTTATTGTCTTCGTTCTTGTGCACGAACAGTCTTAGGAAATCAAGACTCTTCCTATCCATTTTTCTTGACTTTCGTTTCTTGACTTTTCTCTGCAAAGATATACTCTCTGATTTTGAAATCTGAGTGTGCTTGTTTGGTTAAGAACCGGTGATTGGTTGAAAGTTGAGCTTCTTTATCTTTATCATTTGCTCATTATTTGAAAACTCATTTTTCTCATGCAATTGAAAAGACTAGTTTGGTTTGCTCGTTATTTTTGTTTCCATTGAAAGAATGGTTTGGGTTTTTTATCTATTGCTTGTTCATTAGTTTTTTATTTTCTGCACTCTCACCATCATGGTGTAGGTCCTTTTTGAAAAGAGAAAAAATGGTTTTCTTTCAAAAACATTTTCGTCTTCGAAAGTATTGAAAATAAATTGTTGAAATTATTGAAAAAGAAACAATAGAGAATTGTTATTTTTTGCGAGATTTGTTGCAATTACATTTTTAAAGGAAATTGTGTCTTGTAGTTCAAGTTTTATCCGAAAAACTTCTCTTTCCCTCCTGTACATAGGATTCATTGAACGAAAATTGCTATATTTCATTCTCATCCATGCATTGTTGGGTCAGAGTCTTATACAACATCGGTTTCATCTCTGCTTCCTTTGAGTAACAACAGCTCTTAATAACACTGCGCAATTGTAAAATTTAACTAGTAACTCTTTTCTCAGGCTCTATTACACCAACATTTAGCTAGGCTAGTGCTTTGGAATAGGAAGAGAGAGACACTCTCCAAAGCACAAAATACACAATATCATCTTGTGTTAAGGAGTATTAAATTCCATTTGCAACATCTTGTCCTGAGAAGCCCTTCTCACACAAGGGTCAAACACGAGGTCGCATTGATATTGACAGAGTTACTCACCCTGCTTTGTTGATATCGGTGTAGAGATTGCACGTATTATGGGGATCACTTGGAGGTATACCCACAATGATGAGTGGAAGCCTTTTTAGTTGATTTCGGGCTAGATACCCTGCCCTTGCGTGTGGATCAGACTGTCGATTGTCCCCCCAGGCTTTATTGTTGTCGGTGGTAACCTTAGTGGCCTATCTTTCTAGGGTCTTAGACAAGGTGACTGTGAAGGGGAAAGTCTTCATGGTACCTAGAATCGACGTTGACCAAACTCACTCGGGATCCTTGGAGGGTATACCCATGATTATGTGTGGGAGCTTGCACCAAGGTGTAAGTCCATTAAGCAGGTCGTCAGCGTAACTTTTCCACCCTAGCCCAGCCCCTTCTCATCTCGTTGTTGTGACGTTGGATTTCATCACCAATTAGTGACTTTGGAATTAGAAGGTCTTGTTTGCTTGGTGTTGCTTCTTAGATTTTGTTACTAGCGCGTGTTGTTTGTTTACCAAAGTTGACCATAAGATTTTCTTCGTGAAGTTTGTCACTTGGTTACCATAGCTCCTCCATGTCGTTCACGTAGAATGTAGGGTTTATCTCCAGAGCATCTGGAAGGTTCTCAACCCTTGCCTACAATTTCACCTGAGGGCTCTCCTCAGCAGAGTGAAGTCCCAGACATCACCACACCACAAGTGGAATGAACTGGCTCTCTCGAACATTTCTGAATTACCAATACTCGAGAGGACTTTCGAATTCACCCTGATTCTGAGCGACCATTTATGCTATTGAATTATTCCATAGACTTAGTTGTTACATCTTCTAGATCACCGGTTGGACCCTTTCCAGGCATTGAAGGCCAAGATCTTTTTTGGTCTACGGGTGTTTTTCGACGAGACCTTTTTGGTCCAGGCTTTCCTGTGATTTCCAAAATCACCCCACCTGTGGTTTTTGAAATCTCTAGTCCAAAGACAGTACCATTTACTACCACCTATCACTTTACCGTCCCTATCGGAATGGCCCATCACACAAATACTATGAGTTTTCACACCGTGTTTACCACGGTTAGTCTCGCTCCCATCAGCACACCACGATCGCCCAACGTCACTCTGACACTACCACCTAGATAATGTGCATTGAATGCTTCCATTCCCACTCCTATGCAAACCCCATCTGGCTCTCCTGGTGGTCCTTCTTCTTCTGGGCACTCTCTTCCCAGTTTTATTTCGACACTCCCTCAATTTCCTTTTGGAGGACCTTCCTCATCTTCTACTGGCAGTCTTAATCCTAGTTGCATTATTCCGTCATTCACACCAAATTACCAGATTCCCATCGGTGGACAATTTCACCAAGGTGGCATGACTCAACTCCCTCTCAGCAGAAAAATTCCTATTGGAACGCAAATCCCAATTGGAACACAACCCCCAATTGGAACACTGCCCCCAATTGGGACACCACCTTCGATGGGAGGTCCGACCCCACTTTATGGACAAAACATACCTCTGTCCTTGGCCCAGTATTGGAATCAGCTGATACAACATCCTCCTCAATCGACTGGGGGGGAGCAGTTTCCAGCTACATCTGTGATACCCCCTAGTATGGGCCAACTATATCTAGGTACATTCAATCCCATTTGGGGGTCGACTGCTCAAACTCACGTCCCTGTTCCAGGATACAATCCCATGAGCTACTATCCTCTCCAACCACCACTGAATCTACCTGGGTCTTCACATTATATGCAGACTGCTTATGGTCCTACTGGTTTGCCGATGGGGCTTCCTCCCCAAAGCCACCAGTACCCGCAGGTGAATCGACATTTACCCTTTTTGGCCACTATGGATCTTTCAGATTTGTCAAGGATTTTAAATGATCCAATTCATCACTCTCCCTAATGGCCTGCTATACCATCCAAGCTACCCTCGGACATTCCTAAATTCGACGGCAAAGCGGGAGAGGACCCGAACAATCACGTTATGACTTTTCACCTATGGTGCTCATCCAACTCGTTGATGGATGACTCTATTCATTTACGTCTTTTTCAATGAACCCTCACAGGTTCTGCTGTGAAGTGGTATATAGAATTGCCACAAGGTTTCTTCTCTGACTTCAACACCCTAACTATGTCTTTCACACTAGCAGTTACCGATTCGTTATGACATGGGGACCAAGATTTTGACTTCTTTCAAACAAAACAAAGCCACTCATATATCCAATCACATTCATGAGTGGCGACGGAGACGACGTCTCATTAAACTCGAACTCCCCGATCACTTACTGGCAGAATGGTTCACAAAATCATTTGTGAATGATATCGATCGTGACATTGCCATGGGTGGAGTAGTCACGGAAGAGCAGGCCATCAGTCGTGCCCAATACCTTGACCTCGTTTACTCACAAAAAGGTACCCTTTACGATTTACTACCTGACTTACCTCATCCTTCCACTTATTCCACTTCAACTACTCCAGTTGCTTTGCATGCAGCCGATGGTGTGATTGGCACTTTCCAGGCCCAACCACATTCTGCCTCAAGCGCAAACCCCAAACCTGCTTCTTCTAATGTTCCAAATTCTCTGTCTCCTGCCCCTCCCACCAGGAAGACTTCTGAGGTAAATGAAATTCAATCTACACCACCCAGTAAAAACAAATCCAAAAAGGGAAGGGGTAAGAATAAAGAGGACAAAAATACTTCTCAAGAAGAGCAAACCAAAACTACACCTGTTGACGATCGGGATAAGCGCAAACCTCAATACCCTTGTCTTATCTGTGGTGATGATCACTACACAAAGGATTTTCCACGACGTGCCGAGGTAACTAAGTTCCTTCAAGGAGCACCCAAACCACCTGCCTCGGTCGTTTTGTCCCAACCCTTCCCGTCTCAACAACAGGCTCAGTTGGTCATTCATGACTAACCCTCATCTTATACTACATCCTATGTATTGATGTGTACTAGTGATTCAAAGCAGAGCGACGTTGCACTCACTACTCGAGACAAATATTATTCTCCCTCTAAAGAGAAGGTTGATGATCTACCTCCTTCCTTGGTACAACCCTCTCCTGCGACTCCACCTCCCAACGGTCCTCTTCATCTCAAACGATTGAGCCTCGAAACAGTTCTTTGAACCCCCCCCAAAGGGAGTCGTTCAGAAATTGTCTTTCAATCCTCATGCTCGTGCTGCCCAGAACTACAACATTGTTGAAGATCTAGCCCAAGCACCTTCTGCGATGTCAACCCTCAATGTCCTTCAAAGTTGTCCCACACAACGGAAGGCACTATTGAAATATATTGGTGGAATCGATCCGACGGATACGAATTTAATAATTTTTGACTTGGAAGATCACATTCCAAGGTTACCCCCTCAACTCGTGTTCTAGATCCAAGTGATTGTCTCTGACAAAAACATTTTCCGAACCGTTATCGATGAGGGTGCCTCGACGTGTGTCATGTCTCTTGCTTGCTAGAAAGCCATTGGCTCTCCCTCTTTGAATGAATCCCAGAACACTCTTAAAGCCTTCAATGGCTCCAGTTTTAAACCCTATGGTGTCCTTCCTTCGTTGCCCATCATGTTAGAAGGAAAAATGGTCCAATTCGAAGTGGAAGTCTTTGACGCTCCCCTTGATTACAATCTTCTACTGGGCCGCAGCTAGATCGATTCCATGCGCACTGTTGTGTCGACCCTTTTTCGTGTAGTACATTTCCCACATCAAGGAAATTTTGGCACCGTCAACCAATTAGCCTTCTTTAATTCGGATACCCGTACTAGCAACATATCGTTCATCGCTAAAACCCCACCGGGTTATGAGAACGTCGATGTAGGCCTTCTTAAAGACTCTTCGTTAATGTGTACTTTCCCCATTCCACCGCCCGATGTTCCACGCTCGTTTGTTGCTTCAATCAACATGATCTCCACCTCAATTCATGAAATTCCTGCATCTCACGACCCCTGGATAGTACCTGACCCTGGAGATTATCTTCGTTACGGTGACGAGTAGGGTATTTTTGGCCTTCTTTATTTAATGACTGCATAATCGTTGTTCAAAAATTCCATGCTTTCCAGACCTATAATCAGAAGATATGGTCACATCCTACTCCTCTTCACCCTGTGGTATCCATTGGTCCCTTTGCGAAATGGGGCATCGATTTCATGACATGTCACCCTCACTCGGTCGGGGGGCATGGATACATTATTGTAGTCGTCGATTACTTTATGAAATGGGTCGAGGTGATGCCGACATTTGACAACACTGGAAAGACCACAACATTATTCATTTTTAATCACATCATAGCTCGTTTTGGTGTTCCCCAAGCTATCGTCACTAATCACGGTAGCCACTTTAGAAACTTCATGATGTTCGAACTTACTAAAAAGTTGGGTCTTCGCCATGAAAACTCAATGCCCTATTACCCACAAGCCAACGGCCAAGTCCAAGCAATTAACAAAGTTCTCATAACTATGCTTCGACGAATGATAGGGATTCACAAAACAAGTTGGCACACAGTGTTTTTTTCAGCATTGTGGGCTTACCGGACATCTGTAAAGTCTGCTACTGGGTTTACACCTTTCCGGTTAGTCTATGGTTTGGAAGCCATTATTCCGATTGAATGCGAGATACCCTCTTTAAAACTAGTTGTTGAACGCCTACCAAACACCTCTGCTGAGGAAGAACGTCTATTGTATCTTATGCGATTAGATGAAACTCGACGCGATGCTACCCTAGTCATAGAATCTCAGAAAAAACATGTCAAGGCCCAATATGAAAAACATGTCAAGCCTCATGTTTTCTCTGAAGGAGATCTCATTCTCCTCTATGAACAAGATCGAGATATGCTAGGAGGTGGAAAATTGGAAGCCATGTGGTGAGGTCCTTATATCGTTCGACGAGTTTTGGAAAAAGGAGCTTATGAGTTAGTAGATTACAATGGTATCCCTTTGAGTGAACCCAGGAATGGGTTGTTCTTGAAGAAGTACTATGCATAAAATCACCTGTGCACAAGTACCTCTATTTTTATTGTATCATACTTCTTGTGTGTTACTATAGCTTGCTTTTGTCGTTATTTGGTCTCTTCTCTTATGTGACGTTGTGTTTGATTTCCAGATGTCGGAGTCTTCACTACCCTATATTGGCTTCGCTGATGGTGCTAGCCGTAGTACTCAGAGCCTTGCTTCTACTGCATGGGCAATTTACACCCCTACAAACGAACTTGTCTCCTTACGAGGTGTGTGTCTCAGTCGTGCGACCAACAATATTGCAGAGTATAGCACCATTATCGAATTATTGGTTGATGCTATCTCGCTTGGAATCCGTTATTTGGTTGTGTGACTCGATTCGCATCTTGTAGTACTACAGTTAAGTAATGTCTATACTATTCGAAGTCCTGCTTTGTTACGGGTGTATTTGCGAATTCACCTCTTGGAATGTTATTTTGATTATATTGAATATCAACATATTCCTGGATGTCTAAATACATTAACCGATGCATTGGCTAACTATGTATTAGACAAACATTTGGATCATTTATAAATCAATCACAACAATTTTCACACAACACAAGATAAACTGGTAGAAGCCGTATGTATATATAACAATCAAAAGAGTTTTTTACAAAAAACGTTTTGTCCAAAGACCAAAATGTCAAAATCTGAAGCTCATAGCTTCTACAAAGAGACGTCATGGATGACGTTCACGGTAACATACGACTGCCCGGGAAACCCTACGAAGCAATCGGCCTATGGACTCTGACACTCCTACTGTGTGATGTTGATAATGTCGTGGAACCTCTCCAAGAGGCATGTATGGAATATCTGATGTCAAACCCTCTAGGTTTTGCTCCACTGCTTGATAATCGTCGACGTCCCATTGTGGCACTGGTGCTACCTCTCATCATCGTTGAATGGGAGAAGTACCAGGAGGTCGGTAAGGTCCCACATTTGTGTCATCAAAAAATGAATTTTGTATTTAGTCTTTGGACAACATATAAAAAACATTTTCATATGATAAAATTCACAAAAACATTTAAAAAGAAAAAATGTGCACTTCTTACCAAGTTCCCCCCACTGAGCATCCTCCGGCAGGACTAAGTCCAGATATCCTTGGAAATCCAACCCAGCATAAGCATAATCGTCGACCATCAACATATGTGGTCGCAGCCAGTCGAAGAAGGTATCATCATACTTGATAATTGGTATAGCTACGTGCTGAGCCAAGAGCTGACACCATCTCAACATTCTTGGATCCATGGGAGCCGGTAAATTCCACTCAACCTGCAGCCTCAGTAATGGAACCCTCTCGAGAAAGAAGGACACCAACAAATATTTGTACCTGAATTGTTTCAGGTTTCCTCATCTGCATTTGGTCAACTGCCTTTTCATGCTATGAAGCACTACATCTACCCAATTAAAAACCCAAGGCTCAGTACACTCTATAGCATACTAAAAGTAACTCTAGAGTGCCATGTGAGGAGCGAATCTCCCAACCATATGTGCAATGGTGAACAAAATAGTGTGGAGGGTCAAATCCCGCACTCCCCCAATAGCTACTTTCCATTTCTTCCTCTCTGCCTCTGGAACAAATTGTAAGCGGCAGTACTCACTCATGGGCAACCCACCACCTCTGCTACCAGTTAGGCTCACATGGTACCCACGCCATGACAGTCCAGTCAAGAAGTAAATGTCCTCAATATCTAAGGACAGTGTATGGACCCCTACATGAAATACCTGCTGATCGAGATCCCACATATGCACAAGGTACTCTAATAACCTGACTTGGGCTGTCATGCCTGGGATACGAAAGTACTTCAAAAGACCACATTTTCTCAAAGTGGCAATGGTAGGTGGATGATTTCCGGCAATGGAATTATCTTTTTCGTTCCCCCTTTCGTGCCATTCCAGAACCATTTTTGATGGGAAAATACCTACATAAGAAGCACAAAAAGAAGATTAATAACTCTATTCACAAATTGGTTTTCTTTCATTGAGCAAAACTTCAAAAAACAATTTATCCTTTGTGGTTCTTGCAGGTTCCCTTTAGGCACAGTTCGAGAACCTCGCAGGCTATTGTGGGCCCACCTGCGAGAATGACCCATTCTCATAGGTCCCATGTAGCCCACCTACGAGAATGGCTAAGCGCAAGAATGGATCACAAAACCAACTCAAAAATGTGTTTTTACCAATTAAAATGAAAATTTAAACCATGAAAGAGTAGAGGAAAAAGATCCTACCTCACTGTCGCTAACGAATCGTCGAATGGATGCTCGTAACTCCCACAATCTGATGTCGAATTTCAAGGTTAAAAGAGGGTTTTTTGGGCTCAAATAGTGGTAAAGTGAAAATGATATGGTAAAAAGAGTTTTTACTTATTTATATTAACTTTTACCATGTCATTGAATTTTTTATAATTATTTATTCATTAAAACCTAAACCCTAATGCCCTTTTGAGTGTAACTTTTGCAGGAGTAACGACTTCGATGGTCATGTACAAGGATGTGGACATATTTTTTCTTCTTCATCGCATGTTTTGTTTGTTTTTTATGGTTTTTGTATAAAACCTCGAGATGGGTCTTTGTCCATTCTCACACTCGAAAATACATGAGAACTCGATCGAGCATACTTTTATCACTTTTTCAGGCTCAACAAGGTTATACGAAAAAGGAACCCCCCTGGAGTCCTCTTTAAGCTCTTTTCAGACTCTCTAAACATGAAAAGATAGCCGAGCGACCTTGCTATTTTCACGCTCGATAAAGTATTTGAAGAAAGCATCTGGTGGGCAATAATTTATCTCTTTTTCAGTCTCATCAGACTATTTTACGAAAAAGGAACTGAGAGAGTTCTCTTTTAAGTGTTTTTTCAGACTCTATAATCATGAAAAACCTTCGAGTTTTCTATCTCTGGACTTGTTAAACAAACATTGACAGACCCGTAATGGGACCGAACCACTCCTTCCTAGGTTTCGTTAAACATACTCTGAAGGACTTATCCTAAGGATAAGATTATATCAACAAGCATATGTTATCCTCCTCAATCTTGCGTAAAAATAAAGAGGTACTCGCCAAAAATGGTGGGGGGAAATTTGGGAAAGGGATATGTTTTTATCTTAGTATTGATTGGCAGTAAGTGTCGCTCTTGAACATGACACCCCCTATTGATTATTTGAAGCCAGTTTGGGAAATCCATTTGTCTCTCATTCGATTTGCTACAAGGTCATTCCCTGTGTCGTATTTGAGTCAATGCTGCCAAATCATTGGTCGTGTCATTCATATGTTCAAGAGAAGTTTATCTGAAGCCTCTATTGAGTCAGCCATCTATAGTTGTCCATTCTCTCCGTGTCGGCCTTCCCTGTGTCCAGTTCAACTTACATCATACTCTATTTCACCTTCAAAATCTGTTACTAATTTCATGTCATTGATGGGGGATACATCATGGCCCTCCTGTGACGAGTTTTGTTCCATCGACTTCATCTCATTATCCGAAAACAAGGCTTAGAAATTCTTTGGTACCTTGGAACTTGCATGCCTCAATGGCAGGTTTCCTCACTTTCGACAGTGGGTTTACATCATTGACCCCTGATCGAAAGATTCCATCGGATGTTCGACCTCAACTCATTCATTCACATTCAAGGGATTGTACTAGTGTACCTTGGGAGTCATTGACATCAATGGTGATTTTCCTCGCACTTGTTAATGGTTTCATCAATGATCGATAATCAAGTGGTTTCTACCATGTTCGACTTCAACACATGTAATCACATGGTTAGATTCATACTTTTGGGCGACGAGATTGAAGACCCTGGATATCATCTCTTTTTCCAGGTTGCGATGGATTATGTATAATTTGCGACACATAGATCCACTTTGTATGTCTCGTGGCTATGTCGTCTTAATTTGAATTTTCTCGCATAGATCCACAGTGTATTCCTGGTGGCTATGCTATATTTTGATGGCATGGATCCATAGTGTATGATTGGTGGCCATGACCTATGTCTACAATGTCATCCGTCTGTGATCTGAGTATGGGAATGCCTACCTCATAATTAATATATATGATATTTTGCAGATGCTTCATTGTTCACAGGTTTCCAATCAGGTGTGCTCGTGGTTTCTGACACACACATGCAGTTTACAAAGTCTTTCGGCTGTCACTGGTTTCGGCCTCATACTTTGGGGGCATTCTGTTACTTATGATTTTGGTCATCATGATGGTGTATTGATGATGGTTTACTCAGGCTCCTCATAAGAACTTTCTCTTGAGAAAATTGACATTCATCTCTTCCCAGAAAACATACTTTTGAAGAGAGTTCGTAGGTTGCTAATATACCAAGGTCAAAGAATGACCCATTCTCGTAGGCTGCCTTAAGCTAGGGTGTGAATTTCTCGCACTGTGCTACATAGCTAGGGTGCGAACTTGCTCTAAATCTTGGAAAAAGATGAATTCTCGATGGTTCTAGAAGGGAATCTTCTAGAAGAATGGGTTGGTATTCGAATGGTTATCCTTTTACTGGTTTCCCTGATATTGTGGGATCATTCTTATCCAAGTAACCATCTCATTCTCTCCTATATATTGATGGAATTATCATGGAAAAGGTTAAGCAAGATTCATTGGAGAATTGGTGAAAGGATTGTGTGAAGGACTTAGATTGAACAGGAGCTTGGAGACTCTAGCAAGTCTATCAAGAGGATTTGATCTTCTTCATACAAGGATTGAGAAAGTGTGTGTGTTGGAGCCAAGAGCCACCGAAAGGGATCTTGCAACATCAAGGAAATCAGGTTGTAATCTTCTACTTTCAATTAATATGATACAGTGGCATGTCCTTTTCCCATAAATCTATTCTCACTTTATTGTGTAATTCCTTGATCATACACATAAGTTGATAGTTGAATATATTTTTCTATCTTCACTTTGGTTGGTTTGTGTTGTCTTGGTCTTGACCTCACAAGAGCACCGGAGCGAAGCGAGAGAAACAGAGACCCTAGGAAGTGATACAAAGGTATGTTACTTGTTCCTTGATGCAGGAGCATCTCTCCACATCAACCAGCCAACCACGTCAGTGAATTCAAATCGCATGTTGAAGAGAGGCGCAACCTCATTTAAAATTTGAATGAATGTAATTTAATTGCCTAGGTTGTTGATCCATAGAGCGTGCCTTTGTGCAATAATTAGGTAGGTAGGCCTTAAATGTTTTGTAAGGTTGATATCTAGATCCGATGCTGGACTAGACAACCCATTCAATGTAATTGAATAGGGTAGGTAGATTGGAGGGAAGAGCTCGAAGAGCCCCCTCATGTGAGAAGATCAATTGTATCCCTTTGAGTAGTTAGTGGATATAGAAGAGAATATGCGAGTAGAGACCAGAGGACTTCTAAATTCTGTGGGTTCAGACAAAGACGTGTTGCGGCACAAGAACTAGAGTCAACAACTCAGAAGAAAGACCTCAAGGTTGTTGAATACCTTGGAGGCTAGGCTATGGGAGAAGAACATAGTTGCAGACAGAATCTCCGAGGAGTTCTATGGAGCTCTTCCAGGTGGGCATTGAGCATATGTACAGTGGTTCATTGAGAAGAACTATGTTGTGAGTTCTTAAGGAGGAGTAGAATCACTAAGGATTCAGAGAGCTCTGCCAAGTGAGCATTGAGAAGGCGCATAGGGTGCGCAGAAGGAGACAAAACTACTGGAAGTTCTAGAAGAAGACACTCTACCAGGAGGGCATAGAGATAGTGTGCAGATAGGCACAGGGAGAAGAGAACAGAACTATTGGCATTCTGTGAGAAGATACTCTACCAAGTGGGCATTGAGACATTGTGCAGACAGACACAGAGAAGAGAAGAGAACTCTTTGAGTTATAGAAATTAGAGGAAGAACCCACGGAGGGATCTTCATAGGGTTGTTGAACACCCTGCAGACTTAGTAAGAAGTTGCTTGAGGTAGAGGATAGCCAAGAGGGTATTTCATTATCCATATGTGGGAGAAGAAAGAAGGATAAAATCCCTTAGGGGTATGAGCAGTTGAGAATCTCAGGAGAGACAACACTGTGTGTGCATGAAGACTCTGCAGAGGCGCAGAACTCAAAGAATCCCTTGGGGATTTGAAAGGAGTAAAGCTCAGGAGGAATAGCGTTGTGGAGAATGCAGGCGAGGCTTAAACCTAGGGAGCTCACAGAGAAGGAAGAAAAAGGTCGAGGCCTTTGAGAACTTGGAATTCTCCCAAGCACTGGAAGAAAGTGCAGAAGCTCAGGAGGGAGCACAACGGTCGTCCGATCGTCCAAAGAGATCTGGACCATTGGAAGGTTTTCACGTCTAGGGGGAATCAAAGAAAGAAAATAGAAGAGGATATCATCAGTTGTCGGATCTCACTTAGATACCCGTCAGCCGTTGGATCGGGTGAAGACGTGCGAAGTTTAGCCTCTAGAGCAAGCGCGCAGGAGAACGGAACTGGACTGACGGATCTTGGTCTAATTACCCAGCAGTTGTTAGATCTGACAGGAGCTGCACAAGGTTTACCTTCATGAACAGGAGCTTGAAAGTCCCGATGAGAGGCATGGCCATAGAGATATCGACATTCATGAAATCAAGAGTCACAATGACATGAGATTGAGAATTTTCATGGTGAAAGTCTCGAGAACGATCAGAGTCGTCCATCAGTTGGGGAACACGTGGCGAGATCAGGAGAGTCCATCGACATATTGGGGATTCTGTGGACAATAAGTTCATACATTTCGGAACTTTGAAGTCCGAAACCCTGAAAGGAGGAAAATGTTATTGGGGACCAGTTGTCAGCACATCAAAGAAGAGTGAAGTGTCATTTAAGGGGCCAGTTGTCAGCATATCAGAGATCAGGATTCAAGAGGTCAGGGAACTCTTGACATCAGAGATCACGAAACCCCAAAACCCGAAATTATCGATCGGGAAAAAGTCATAGGTGCGTACAGAGGTCGTGATAGGGAAAGAAGGACCTGTGGATCGAGTTTTGACAGAGATTCCAGTAGGGAATCAAAAAATATAATTCATCTCGAGAAAGAGATTGAACGATCCTTAAGACCAGGAGGTCAGCGTAGGGGGCCTTTGCTGAGGCAAGAGGTGGCGTCTGCGTCAGTTGGTATCAAAGATAGAACTCTGTTTGTATATTGCAAGCAAAGGGAGAAGGAAAAAGAAGACAAAGTGTTGGAGACTCTGTGATGGTTGTTTGCAAGTAGGCAACAATCCCGAAGACAGTCATCAGGACTGTAGGTGAAGTTGGGACACTCAGAGATGTAGAGTGACAGCAACAGATTTGCTAGGAGAGAAGACAGGGACAGCAACATGGCTACTGAAGGCCGTAAGTACGCTAGAAGGAAAAACTCATAGCGATGGAGCCAAGAAGATATAGATGAAGAGCTCGTTGATATAAAGAGAGAGATAGAAAATCTTGCATTGTGGATGCAGAAGAAAGAAAAGCTGAGATGGGTGTATGAATGGCCCATGAGGAAGGAAAAAAAAAAATGGCCAGTCAGGGAACTGATGGCTAGAAGACAGCATAAGCTATTAAGAGGATGGTTGAGGCATACTGAAAACCTCAACAAACCTGAGGAGATGGTTCGGATATGTGAACCGGAGACTGGGAGAGATCTCAGTTAATTGGGATCGATGAAGATCTCAAGAACTACCAGGAGGGAAGAAAGGAAATTCCCAATTTCCAGGTGGGCAAAGAGTTGATATCACTACGGGATCTCATGAACTGTCAGGAGGACAGCCAGGGAATTTAACATTTCCAGTTGGGCAATGGTATGAGATCGTTGCGGGATCTTGAAGACTGCCAGGAGGGCAGTGAAAACATATCATATTGACAGGTGGGAAGGAATGAGCATTCAAAACTATCTGAAGGTCTCATGGACTCGGAGGTGAGTTCAATTCAGCAAGGAGTGTTGATGAAGATGGGATCAGTTGATCTCATAATCTTCCAGGAGGACAGTGGAAGCATCCCATATTTCCAGGTGAGCAGGGATGAGCAAATGAGTTGGAATCATCCAGAGAGTTGAAAGAGCAGGTGAGTTTGGATTAGCAGGTGCAGCTGATAGAAGAGGAAGATATGAGAAATATTCTGATGATTGGGGGAATTCATATATTCCTTCCGCTTGCCCAGGAGGAGGCAGAAATATTTGTTGCAAATGCAGCAACAACGGAAGTACAGCTAGCTGAGACTGTCACAAAGAAATTGGAGCAGATATCTAAAGCTTCCCAAGCAGACGGAGAGGAAAATGAGCATTCTGAGGAATGGCTCAACATATTCAGCCAGGAAGTTGAAGAAGTTGTAGCACTGAAGTTGACAGCAGAAGAAGTAGAAGGGAATGATGAGAATTATGAGGAATGGCTCAATATTTTTAGCCAGGAAGCTGAAAAGACTGCAACATGGGAGTTTGCAGAAGAAGAAGAAGCAGACAGCATTAGTTTGGTTGATCTGTATGAACAAATTGAAGCCCTGGAGAGAAGGGTGAAGGTGCAGGGCATGCACATCCAACAGGTGAGGTTGGAAGTAGATAGAGAAGAAGGCATGGGAGATCACAATGATCTTCCCATAAGCCAAATTTTTTTGTAGCTGAGGAGACTGCATGAACAGGACCAGCTACTGGAGTAGCTAGATGCAGTGATAGAAGACATTAGAAGGTTGATGGTAGATTTAGCAGGAACTGCCAGCAAGGAGAAGCTGAGCAGAAGATAAGCAATAGCAGCATCAACAGCAATAGCGCAGAAGAAACAACAACAGGAAGATGGAGCGGATGAACAGCTCCAGAGGATGATTTGGGATCCAGGAGGATTTCAACAGCTAATATGGGAAGCTCATGAGCAGGAGCTCATGAATTTTGTAGTTGAGGAGTATGATGCAGGAGCATCTCTCCACATCAGCCAACCAGCCATCCAACCACATCAGCGAATTCAAATCACGTGTTCAAGAGAGGCGCAGCCTCATTTAAAATTTGAATGAATGTAATTTAATTTCTTAGGTTGTTGAGCCATAGAGCGTGCCTTTTTGAAAGCATTAGGTAGGTAGGCCTTAAATTTTTTGTAAGTCTGAGATATAGATCCGATGTTGGACTAGATAGCCCATTCAATGTAATTGAATAGGGTAGGTAGATTGGAGGGAAGAGCTCGAAGAGCCCCATCATGTGAGAATATCAATTGTATCCCTTTGAGTAGTTAGTGTTGGATCATGTTGTCATTGATGCTAATGGTTTGATTGATTGATGTCAAATGATTGATTGATGTCAAAGGAGGATCAATGAGTTGTCATTTATACATGATGGATCGATGTGGTTTCATTGGTATATGATGCATTGTTGGAAAAATGTATAGATGACTCATTATTGTCTTATCATGATTGATAAGGTGCACAAATGGATGAAATCCAAAGTGGTCCCCTTATGGTGAAAGCCCTC
>ML863390.1:2800-18128 GCA_009831015.1 Picea engelmannii
CACTTCTTGTAATTGAACCATCCCAAAACATAGTTGACCCCTTGCCCAACCTTAGGCACTAGTCTTTAGTTGACTTAGGGAAAGGGCTGCTTCACATTTAGACTTAGACTTGCACTTGCATTGCTGCTTGTCATATTAGGCTAGTTTTCCCTTTGGCCTATAATCAATTAAAACTAACTCCTAGAACATTGTAAACAAAATCAACTTAGTAACTAGGGACTACCCCCCTTGGCTTCCCTAGGAGTAAGCCTAGACGGAAGAAGTTCTAGTCAAGGTGACAGTGTGGGCTGGAACTTAGACATTGTGTCTCCGAGGGCACACTAAGTGAGAAGGACTTAGCTCACGTTTGCAAGTGTGCATTAGGACGGCAACAACCCCTTTTTCCACCTCCACACTCAAAAGTTGCGCCCCCCTAGGGGGATTGACGTTTTTCATTTTTAATTTAATTGTGACTTGAGTGTGGCCCCCTCTCTTAAACCTTCACTTCATTTAGCCTTGTTTTCATCCCTAGAAGTGATCCCTTTCACTCCACATCACCCATACTAACATTTGGGTTGATTTTTGACTATGGGGAGCGCTCTCCAAGAGAGTTACGCCCTCCTTTTTGTCTCTCCAATAAAAGTTACATTTTTTATTTGTTAGAGACTCTTCACCTCACCCTAGCATGGATCCCACACCTCTCCTTGAGCCTTTGTGTGATCCAAACACCCTACATTCATCTCTCACCTCTCATCACCTTCTCCTCATCCCAAGAGATGCACCCTCCCTCATCTAGAAACTCCACAAATAATTATTTATAAATTATTTGAGTCTCTTCACATCCCTTGGCATGAATCCCACACTTCCTACATGCCATTAGATCTATCTAATTATTTTTTCTATTTTTCTACACCCTAGATCTAGTGTGCAAACCTTAGGAAGTGCGCCCTAGCCTAGAGATCTACTCTATTGCTTGCTGGTGGACACTTGGCTTAGATCCAAGAGAGGTAGGTTTGCCTCTCCAAGTATAAATGGATCTCTTTTCTCTCTCCCAACACACCATATCTTGAGCTATTGTTATGCTACTTGATTTTCCTCTCTCTCTCTCTCTAGTCATTTCATTTCATTTCAGTGTCATTCTTGCTCTAGGGTTTTGGAGTATTCCTCTCCAAGACCATTTTCTTTGGTAATATAATTTTGGAATCTTTGGAGGACAACAAGAAGGGTAAAGCGTATGCTTATTATTCATATGCATGGGAGGTAACATTGCTCTTGTATTATTTCTTATTTCTTGCAACACTAGATCTTAGGTAAAGTGTTATCTAAGTAGGCTTGGTAGAGCGTATGCCTATTGGTGTATATATCTTGATGTTTGAATTAAATTGAAGTGTCGTTTAATATCATTACATCAACATATTGTCTTTTGTATGCTTGTGATTTGAAAGGATATTGCAGGTTCATCTCCAAAGTTTCATTGGGAACTCCTTCTAGAAGGGAAGGGTCACTTAAAGCTTTTTCAAAACCAACTATCTAGATCTATTACTTTTCTCTATATTGCTGTACATCCATCTGGTTTTCAGTTAGCATATCATTGTCTAGATAGGTCAAAATCATATAAATTTTATATCTTGTATTGTGGAAAGTTCTTGTCCCAAAAGGGCAAGGGTTTCCTTAACATTATTTGGTTGTGTGTAGCCATCCTAGCAAACAAAGCTTGCTGTTTTTACAGGTATATCAGATCTGGTTGGAGGCTCTTGGCTGCCCCAAAGAGACACACACAACACTTCAAGACCCCTTGGGGAAGTTTGGTAGCTATCTCTAACCCCCTCTTGTCTTTTTCTAGCCTAGAAGTGCACTTTTCCTTTTGTTTGCTTGATTGTTTGAGCTTAAAGTGTAAGAGGGGAAGTGGTACGGCCTCCCCTCTTCTTTAAGCTTGTGGGTAGGTAGGACATAGGTTAGATCTAGCATTTCCCTTTATTTTTTGAGTTTTCTTAGCTTGGCTGCAAGGTTTAGAAGGTGTGGGCACCTTCTCAACCTTGACGTGGGGTTTGCTTGATTAGTTTGTAGATTAGTTTTCTTATTAATTTACTTTTCCTTTGCTCATCTTTCATTTGTTTGCCTTAATAACTAAGATCTAAAGAATACTTAACTTAACTAAGCCAAGATAAATTAATAACCTACCTAGTTGGGAGAGAAACACCCCAAAGAGGTAAGGATAAGTGTTAATGTTTTACTTTGATATGATGTGATTGATCTAATGGTTTAATGTTCTTAATGCTTATGTTATATATCTAATCTCATCATCTTAAGCCCATTGGGCAACACACTTAAAATCTTATATTGGGATCTTGCTTAGTTTTATTTCAAGCTCATAATCTCTTTCTTAAGCACATATTTTAATCTTAATGCTTCACACATCTTAAAGTGCTTAACAAGTAAATGCTTCATTGATTCGTTGTTTACATCTTTTGATAGCCACGTCTTGGGCTTGGAATGTGTTGAATGGTTAAGTTGGCAAACACATAAATTTTCTTCTTTATCTTTAAGGCAAGTTGTTCTTGCCATTTATCTATTATTTCTAAGCAAGCTTCTATTGATGTGCATGTGATAATCTTTATTTCTTTCAGCCATCTATTATTTTTCTTTACATGTGTTGATTCAGTCATTGATTTAAGCTTAAGCAACACACTCATTGAGCAAATAACAGTTTCGGCCATCTCATTAATTTGCACTAAAAAGGTACTTTAAAACCTTCTAAATACTCTTTAAATCACCTAAAAGTCTACCTAATTGTTATATATACTTAATAGACTACTTTAGGATACCTTAGACCACCATCTTCACCATCTAAAATGGGTTTGAGGAAAACAACAGAAGGTAGTGGCAGGGGACTGCCCCATGGCGCACCAGGTGTGTGTCCTCTCCGGGAAGTACTCTTACTGTCAGGGCTGACTAGTTTTGCTAGGGTTCGCCTCGTTGCCATACTATCTTGAACATCCAGCAGTTATTTGGCAACAGGAGGAGGAGGCTTTGGTGAAAGCTAATAAAACTTGTTAAATCTTAAGAAAAGCCTAACTATTAAACCCTTGACCAAATCTAATAGAATACTTGGGGGGCTTAATAATTAAGAGTGTAGATTGTCTCCAATACTATTTATAATAATTGTGTTTAACTCTCTTAAACTTTGGAATCTGTTGATGAAGTAATGTATTGATGATGATCTTGTATTGTTGATGTGATGCTTTGATATCCTGCACGAACACAAATTGATAAACTTGGTTAACTTCTTGTTGTAATCTATCATTCTTTAAATTGTAAATCTTGTAAGTAATTGTACATGGTATTCTTTTATTGAGTTATTCTTTCTTGTAAATTTGTAACTTGTAATCTTTTGTAATAAACAACCCTTGAACATAGTTGACCCCTTGCCCAATTTCTAGGCACTAGTCTTAGTTGACCTAGGGAAAAGGCTTGCTTCTCATGCTAACCCTTGCATATTGCATGGTTTCCTTAGCATCTTAGGATTAGAATCCCCTCTAACCTTAACACATTAAAATTAACTCCTAGAACCTAACTCTAACACACTTAGTAACTAAGGTCTACCTGCTTTGGTTTCCCTAGGAGTGAGCCTAGACGGAAGAAGTTCCGGTCAAAGTGACAGCGTGGGCTGTGAACCTAGGAATTGTGCCTCCAAGGACACACTGAGTGAGCTGAACTCAACTCACGTTTGCAAGTGTGTATAAGGACGACAACAACCCCAATGTGGGGAAACCCAATGAGAGAGAGATATCTTATTATTATGCTTCAGGAAAGTACATATCAGCAGCAAAACAACATTTCCAGCTAAGGAAAATACCTCACAGCACCAAATCTATCCCACAGAAATCTGCCTCGTTTTTTGTGCCAAAACCGTACCGTTGTCTGACATCTTCCGTACCTTGTTTTCCATGCCCATAGTCACCTGTACGAACTGTTCCGTACAACCCAGAAACAACCATAAAAAATCTGGAAACTGCCTCGAAAACTATGCCAAAAATCACCTCGATTTTCATGCCCAAATCCGTACGGAATTGTACGGATCCGTACAGTACGGCCTCCCACAGTAGAAAAAAAAATTCGGCCAAAAATTCATAGAAAATTTTTCTCGAGAATTGTTCCCTCTTTGTTGCTCACTTTCCTCTCTCAAGCATGCTCAGAAAATCTCTCTAACTCTCCTCCCAATGTCCTCTCTCGACATTTGACATGTCTTGCACACTACCCAATGCATTCTTTTATAATCTGAAAATGACATTTTCCGTATCTTTTCACCTTCCCCAACCCTAGATCCAAAGGCCAAGATTAGATCTTGCCTTTTTCAAGATCAAGGGTCATGATCCATTCCCTCCAAAATGTCTCATTAAAATGAAAGTGAATTTCACTTTATTACATAAGTGCTTTATGAAAATAAATTCACTTTAAAAATAGAAGGTACACTTTATGAAAAAGTCACTTTAATAAAAGAACCACTTAAACAACTTTATAAAAACTATTACAAAGTTAAGTGCCTAGTAGTGTAAATATTAAGGTAACATCCGCATACAAGACAAAACATGCGGAGTACCTCCCGAGCTAAAAAACTAACAATCCCTCTTAGCGAGGGATGTACTCACTGCCATCTCCATCATCTGGTCCCATCACACTGTGCTCCATAGGAGCTCCCTCTGAACCTAGAGCCATCCGCAACATCTGCACAGAACTCGGACTAGAAGATCTTCTCCTAGCAACCTCCCGGAACCTTGAGCTCATTTCATCTTGAGCATAGGTTCGATCAACCTGGCTGAGCCTTCTACCAGTGCTCAGAAGAGACTCGCTCTCTTCTCTCAGAATGCAAGACTGATTCCTTGGCGCCACTATAGTCTCAGAAGCCTCCTCACGCTCCCCATCCGACGTTGAATCATACATCAAAGGCTGTCCTCTCAACATATACAACCTATTCACCCGGTTACCGATCAGCTGCAGCTCTACCGGGTCCACTCCCTCTCTGTAGATAAATACATGTTCCCTCTTGAACAATATGCAATATCCTGCATCCTCCAAGGATGAGACTGAGAGCAAGTTAACACTCAACCCTAGAACAAAGAGAACTCCATCAAGCTCCAAGAGTCCCCCAAACTCAAGTTGGAATCTGAGATTCCCAACTCCACATACAACTCTCGCCATACCACCTTCATTTGCCACCTGTCGGCCAGGACCAAGCTCTGTGAAATCTGGGAATACTCGCCAGATTCCCTTCATGTGGTTAGAGGCTCCGTTATCCACAATCCATCTGACATCACCTCCGAATCCTCCGCTGCCGACAGTGGAAACTAGGGTAACCAAAGAAAATTCATTATCGAACTTTGAAGCAAAGTCCTCTATGGCTGTTGTAGCAGCTGTCTCAGGCCCTTCTGACTCCTTTTTCTTCTTCTTCCTCTCAGGACAATGAGAGGCAAGGTGCCCCAATTGGTTACAACAATATCATTTGACTTTACTCAAGTCCCTTTCGGAACTTCCTTTCTTCTTGCTCTTTGCCACAAGAGCAACATTCTCATCAGCTTTGTCTGTCTTCTGATCACTACTCTAAGATCTTTCTCAAATCTCCTCCTGAGTGAAATCATCCCACAGTCTGCTCCAATCTGGTAGATGCTCATGACCCACCATGCACTTCACGAAGACTTCCCAATATTTGGTGAAGCCATTTAAGGCTATCCTCACCAACTCAGAATCCAAAATGACCTCTCCAACAGCTGCCAGCTCATCTTTAACTTGAGCCACCCGGGTAAGATAGGAAGAGACACTCTCCTCCTTACCCATCTTGGTATCATGCAACTTAGCCCTCAAGGCCATCTTCCGGTTCTCGTTCTTCACCTCGAACAAGTTCTTAAGTGCATCCCACATCTCCTTGGCAGTCTTTTTCTCAGCCAAGTGTGGGATAAGGTGATCCTTCACCCCATCCAGAATAATCCTCTGAGCTTTGGCTTCCTTGGTCTCATGCAAGTCCAAAGCAACAGGATCTGCTGCGGGAGCTACTACAACAGAGTTGACATAGCTATAGATCTTGTTTTCCTTGAGAACGGATGACAAACGAACCTTCCACTACAAGTAGTTGGAAATGCCATCCAACCGATCCTCATATCTAATGCTTGCAACCATATTCCCTGTCACAACTCAAGGAAAACAATCACACCCTTTTGCCCAAAATATCACACTACCCATTGTCACTCAGAGCCCAAGCTCTCATACCATGTAGATTTTTAATGATAAAAATCAGCAAGCTAATATTCTATCAAACACTTAGCAACCTAGAGATAACTGTCTTCATAAATTTCAGAAATGCATAAAACCCACATTCAGAAATTTCCATAAGCAGAAATACGCATTGCTAAGCAAATATGCAGCGGAAATACACAGTGAACAACAACCCATAACTCACAGAAATTTAGGCAAATGCTAGGGAAAAACCCAATGTGGGGAAACCCAATGAGAGAGAGAGAGATCTTATTATTATGCTTCAGGAAAGTACATATCAGCAACAAAACAACATTTCTAGCCAAGGAAAATACCTCACAGCACCAAATCTGTCCCACAGAAATCTGCCTCATTTTTCATGCCAAAACTGTATCGCTATCCGACCTCTTTCGTACCTCATTTTCCGTACCCACAGTCACCTGTACGAACTGTTCCGTACGGCCCAGAAACAAGCACAAAAAATATGGAAACTGCCTCGAAAACCATGCCAAAAATCACCTCGATTTTCGTGCCCAAATCCGTATCGCTGTACGGACTGTATGGATCTGTACAGTACGACCTCCCACAGCAAAAAAAAAAATTCGGCCAAAAATTCATAAAAAAAATTTCTCGAGAATTGTGCCCTCTTTCCTTCGAAAACGTGCCCTATTTGCTGCTCACTTTCCTCTCTCAAGGATGCTCAAAAAATCTCTCTAACTCTCCTCCCGATGTCCTCTCTCGACATTCGACATATCTTGCACACTACCCAATGCATTATTTTATAATCTGAAAATGACATTTCCCCCCCAAAAGTGTCTTTTCACCCTCCCCAACCCTAGATCCAAAGGCCAAGATTAGATCTTGCCTTTTTCAAGATCAAGGGTCATGATCCATTCCCTCCAAAATGTCTCAATTAAAATTAAAGTGAATTTCACTTTATTACATAAGTGCTTTATGAAAATAAAATCACTTTAAAAATAGAAGGTACACTTTATTAAAAAGTCACTTTAATAAAAAAACCACTTAAACAACTTTATAAAAGCTATTACAAAGTTAAGTGCCCGGTAGTGTAAATATTAAGGTAACATCTACATACAAGACAAAGCATGCAGAGTACCTCCTGAGGTAAAAAGCTAACATCCTGTAAGTGTGTGACCATTGTACTCTCTGTCTGGAGTATGGATTTTCGTAGTTCCTGTGTCAAGGTGGCTAAGCCTTGTGGCTCACTGTCCTCCCCTGAACCTTCCATATTGGCCTCTACCTCACCTGTCTGTTTCCTCCTTCTGCCCATATAAATTCCACTGAACTTCTGCATGCACTAATCCTCATAGGATGGGAGGATCATACCTATGATACCACTATAATGTTCCCAAGCCAATTTTTTCGCTTGGAACACTAACTAACCACTGAATTACTTGTTTGTCTGTGTGTATTTGCAGGTTTTTGTAATGTCCCCCACCTCTTGATGAAGAGGTTTGGGAAGACTTAGTGGTCTAGCCATCCCCACTAGACCATAGTCTCGTGTAGCATGGGGACAAGTCAGCCAATTCAATGTTATATTTCGAAGTTGACTTAGAAAAAGGGAAAAAGGGCAAAAAGTAACTCAATGAAGAATTAGAATGTTGGAGGTTGAGTTAGGAGTTGAACCTAGGGGTTAAAATAACTCAACAGGGAAACACAATGGAAGTATAAAGGAAAGGCTAGGGCACACCTTTCATTCATCTTGGATTTTTGGTATTTGCTTGTTGAGCACTTGAGCACACAGTTTTGAGGGTTTTGGGATTACAAACCCTAGAGAACAACTCAGTGGTGAAATATTCTACACACCTTGTTCCAAGCTTGGTCTCGGGGATGAAATACTCCACCCACACCATTCTACACTCATCACAGGTTCCATCATTGATTCAAGAGGGCAGCAGGGCCATACCATTTAGGGTTTTCTAGCAAAGGTGCACCATTGTATGAGGAGAAGTTCGATCCAACTTTGTGATAGAGCCTAGAGACATTCTAGCACTTGGGTTTTGCTTGCAAGACCTTGCTCATCAGTTTGGAGGCATTTTGGAGGAGTTACTTCGGCTAGATTGTTAGCTACAGATTTGGGACAACTTTGAGAGGAGGAGGGTGTATTGGTGATTCAGTTATTGTCAGATCCAAAGGGTTATACCTCAGATCTGATTGTGAGACTTCTCTCAGTGACATGTGGCAGCCCGATCTACCATCCTAGGGAGTTTCAGGAGTTTTGGAGACTTCCTTCATCCAGGCTGAATTATTAGGCACTTCAGTGTTTCAGGAGGGTGTCGTCTTGATTAGGGTTTCAACAGTTTGGAGGGGAAAGACTTGACACATTTGTCTGCCCAAGTAAGCCATCTCAAAATATTTGGTTGCCCAGTATTTATAGATATTCCGAAAGAGAAGAGAAGCAAGTTGGAACCCTTAGGAAAGAAGGGAATATTTGTGGGATACTGTGAGGTCTCCAAGGCTTTCAGGATTTATATACCAGGTCACCATCACATTGAGATCAGCAGGGATGTGACCTTCGATAAAGATGCAGTGCTCAAGAAATCGAGAAGATGCCAGCTTGAAGAAGTATATGAAGAGGAACTCGTAATCCCCAGAATTGCAGAATCAGTGAGGGAGGTTCCCAGAGCTGTAGAACCAGTGAGGGAAGTCGTAACTTCCCCTGATGAGGAAATTCTAGAAGATCATAACATAGTAGAATTTCAAGAACCTCCTCAGATAACGATCTCCCATAAAAGAAAGCCTGCTTGGGCAAGAGAGCTTATTCAAGATGGAGAGAAGTATGGTGTTCCCGAAGGAACAAGGAGACAGGTGAAGAGACCTAAGCCATTCTCTAGTTATATGGCTTTGATGTGTGATCTTCTAGAGAAAGAGCCTACTTGCTTTGAAGAAGCCATTCAGAAGAAAGAATGGGCAGATGCCATGACAGAAGAATATAAATCCATAATAAAGAACGATGTATGGGAAATAATTCCCAGACCGAAGAGCAAGGATGTGGTATCTTCCAAATGGATCATCAAAATAAAACATGTTGCTGATGGAAGTATTGAGAAGTATAAAGCAAGATTTGTTGCTCGTGGCTTTTCTCAAAAGGAAGGCATTGACTATGAAGAGGCATTCTCTCTTGTAGCCAGATACACTTCGATTAGAACCATCATAGCCCTTGCAGCTAAGATGAAGTGGAAGTTACACCAGATGGACGTAAAGACAACTTTCCTAAATGGTGTCATTGAAGAAGAAGTGTATATAGAGCAACCTCAAGGATTTGAAGTTGAAGACAGGAAGTCTCATGTCTTCAAGCTGAAGAAGGCTCTGTACGAATTGAAGCAAGCTCCTAGAGCTTGGTATGGCCAGATAGACAGTTTCCTGACGAGCTTGGGCTTTACCAAGAGTAAAGCAAATTCTAACCTTTACTTCAAGGTTATGAACGATGAGCCAGTGATATTATTGTTGTATGTGGATGACTTATTCTTAACTGGAGAAGAAAACCTCATCACTGAATGTAAGAAGAGGCTCGCCTCAGAATTTGAGATGAAAGATCTTGGCCTAATGCATTATTTCTTAGGTCTTGAGGTATGACAGAGTCCAGAGAGGATCTTCCTTAACCAAGGGAAGTATGCAGTCGAAATCTTGAAGAGATTCGACATGTTAGAGTGCAAGTCCATGAATACACCCATGGAAACGAAGCTGAAGCTGTTGGTCGACACTTCGTCAGAATTGATTGATGCCACGTTGTATAGAAAGATCATTGGATTGTTGATGTACCTGACGAAAACCAGACCAGATATTTGTTTTTCCGTAAACACCTTGAGTCAGTTTCTGGTAGAACCCAGACATGTTCACCTAGTGGTTGCAAAACATGTGATGAGGTAGCTTAAGGGTACATTAGATTGTTGTCTCAGTTATGATGGAGATCATGATTTCACATTGAGTGGGTACACTGATTCAGATTGGGTTGGAAGTGTTTCTGATAGGAAGAGCACTTCAAGATGTTGTTTCAGTTTGAGATCAGCCATGATCTCATGGCAGAGTAGGAAACAATCCAACATTGCTCTCAGTACAGTGGAAGAAGAATACATTGTTGCATGTTCTGCTAGCTGCAAATCTATATGGCTTCGTAAGTTGTTGACCGGTCTATTTGACCTAGAGATGGAAGCAACGACGATCCTATGTGACAACCAGAGCCGCATAAAGATGACAGAGAATCTTGTATTCCATGACAGGTCGAAGCACATAGAGATCCGATATCATTACATCCGTGACATGGTGAAGAGAGGAGCCATAAAGCTCTAGTACGTTAGCACGGATAAACAGGTTGCCGATGTGTTGACCAAGCCTCTATCTCGTGTAAAGTTTGAGCACTTTCAATAAGCTTGGTATAGTCCGAAAGGACCTTCCTCGAAAGGGGGAGTAGTGTTGATATGAGATGTGACTAGTACTGTGCTTCCATCTTGATAGCTGTGACATAAAGCCAGTCTAGTATCTTGCTTCCAGCTTTATCGTTGTGACGTAAAGCAAGACGATGAGATGAGATGTGACTAGTACTGTGCTTCCATCTTGATAGCTGTGATGTAAAGCCAGTCTAGTATCTTGCTTCCATATTGATTGCTATGACGTAAAGCAAGATGAGTATCTTGCTTCCAGCGTGATTGTTGTGATGTAAAGCAAGACGAGTACCTTGCTTCCATCTTGATTGTTGTGACGTAAGGTAAGACGAGTATCTTGCTTCCAGCTTGATTTCTGTGACGTAAAGCAAGACGAGTGTTGTGCTTCCAGCTTGATTACTGTGACGTAAAGCAAGACGAGTACTGTGCTTCCATTTTGATAGCTGTGACGTAAATCCTGTCCAGTATTGTGATGATGAGCCTGCCTCGTGCTGTGATGATGATGTATTAGTTTTATACTAATCCATATTGATGCAGATGATGATTGCATTCCTTTGAGAATGACGATGTTGTCGATGAGAAAACTTTCGATAATTTATAGATATGTCAGTCAGTGTTCCAAGATGATATTGATGATGTTGTCCTCCTGATGTTGTTGATGATGCAGTCCTCTCTCTCGGCTGATGTTGTTATAGAATACCCTTCTTGTTAAGGGGGAGTGCCGAAATAATGTAACTGCAAAGTGTATTCTAATTATTATTGATATATTATTCATTGGATCAATCCCCATTGAGGATTGATCATGTCGGCTATTGTAAAGGACCAAATCCCTTTTTGCGGATTGGTCAAAATACAATTGTAATAGGCAGAAGAAGAAGTCGGCCCCATAATATATTAAAGAGGCCCCAGAATATACTAAAGGTGGTTATAACCACCCAGAAGGAGAAATCGGCCCTGCCAGTGAAAAGACACCTCCACATGTGCCAGTGTTGTATAAATAAGGAGGCTAGTGCCTCAGTTAGATACACACTCACTTATTCATTGAGAGACAAGTTTCGGAGCTGTAGTTGTAGAAGAGAGAGAGAGAGAGGCGCATCCTTGGGAGAGGACTTTCTGTATTTGTTTGAGTTATCTCTTGGCATTGTATTGGCTATCTATAATAAGGAAGTTTTGTTGGGTTTTTTCCCCCATGAGGGTTTCCCAGGATAAATGATGTGTCTCTTATGATTGTGTATTTCTCAGTGATCCTATCTTATGCTATTGTTATTTACTGAAATGCAAAGAACTCTAATAATAGCTTAAACATTAACAATATCTTGTGTATTTATTAGATCTTGCATTGTATTGAGTGTATCTTCATGAATTGTGCTGAATAACTGAATATAACCCTAACGCCGAAATTTGAGAGGCCAACCTACATACACAAACAAGCAAACAGTCAATTCAGTGGTTAGTTAGTGTTCCCAAGCAAAAAGGTTGTCTTGGGAACATTACAGTTAGCCTCTCAAGTTTCGACCTTAGGGTTATATTCAGTTATTAAGCACATATCTGAAGATATACTCAATGAAAATACAAGATCTAACCAGTACACAAGATATGGAACCCAATAGCATAGATCTGACCTTTATTATTATGAAAAGCAAGAACTTGATACAAAGTGGATGCAGATCTGGAATAACATTAGATGGCTCCAAGAGATAATATATGAGCTTCTACAAAATGCTCCTGATAAGACAAAGCAAGCCTCCAAAGGTTGGATATACAATGAAGGTCAATGAAAAAAGAACCAGGGTCAAGTCCAAACCCCCCTGGCTGATGGCATGTCCTGCTGAAGAGATGAGAAGATCAATATTTCGGCCTAGTTGAAGGAGATCTCCAAATAGTACTAAACTTCACAGAAAGATAGATAGACGCAAGTAGAAGCCCTCCCTGAAGTCTCAAGTCAAGATGCCAAGTTATACCCCTCCAAACTACGGAAACCCTAATCCAGGTTGTGCCCTCCTGAAGACTGTCAAGCTCAATATTTCGGCCCTGATGGAGGAAGCCTCCAAATACTCTAAAAATCTCTAGAAAGATAGATCGAGCCACTACAAGTTGTTGGGAGAAGTCTCAGGGTCATATCTGAGGTATAACCCCTCCAAACTGAACAAATCTGAATCACAGTTGCACCCTCCTTCTCTCAAAAACGTCCCAAAGCTCCAGATAATAATCTAGCAAGAGTAACCCTCCCGAAGTACTCCAAATCTGATGAACAAGGCCCTGCAAGTAATACCTAGGTGTTAGAATGCCAATAGGCCCTGTCAATAAGCTGGATCGAACTCCTCTCCAAGAAATGATGCGCCCCTGCTGGAAAACCCTCAAGGGTACAACCTGATGCCCTCCTGAATAGATGATGGTACCTGTGAATACTATAGAATGGTCTGGGTGGAGTGTTTCATCCCCGAGACCAAGCTTGGAACAAGGTGAGTGGAATCTTTCACCACTGAGTTGTTCTCTAGGGTTTGTATTCTCAAAACCCTTAAAACTGTGTGCTCAAGAGCCCAATAGCCAAATGCAATATGACCCAAGATGAAATGAGAGGTGCATCGTAGGCTTTCCTTTATACCTCTTTCTGTTTCTCTGTTGAGTTAAGTTAACCCTTAGGTTCAACTCCTATCTCAACCTCAAGTGCTCTATTCCTCCAGTGAGTTAATTTTTACCTTTTTTACCTTTTTCAAGTCAACTTCAAAATACAACATTGAGTTAGCTAAGCTTTCCCCATGCTGCATGAGACTATGGTCTAGTGGGGATGAAAAGACCACTAAATCTATCCAAACCTCTTCATTAAGAGGTGGGGGACATTACATTTGGCCACTTACTAGGAAATCTATGACACTCACCAAGGTGAAAAAGGGTCAAAAACATAATGTCCAAGCAGGCGTTCTATAATCAAAAGTAGCTCAAATACAACATGTTTAAATGCCTTAAATATTAGGGTGATTACCTTCAACAATACTTGACTTGTATCACATGGAGGAAGACCCATCTACCTTCCAGAAGCTAGCCGGTGTGGTGGATGCGTTGGCAAATGGATCAAAATGTGATGATAGAGCGGGCTTCTGTATGTGCAGGTGGACACTGCTAGTCATTTGGTCTCTTGACACTCCATATATGCAACCTGAGGGCCTCGAGACATCATCTCCTTAGTTATCCCACAAGATGGGGATAACAACTCCAACAACTTGGATTTGTTTCACTAGGAACCCACAAGGAAACAAAAGATACGAAGAGTCTATTTCCTTTCCTCCATGTGACTATGTAGCCCCACAATGGATCGATTAATCACCTCTTGCAAGTATCCTGAAAAACCCTTGTTAAAGCACAAAAAATATCCTTAGCCAAGAAGAACAAGCATTACAGTAGACAATCCATAGTGACACAAGAGAGTTGAGTTCAAAATTATGGCATTATGATATCACGAAGTTCCCAACAAAAACAAATGAGAGGAGGGGCTAGCCTAATACATAAATCTTTTTAATGACTAGTTTCTACCTCCCTCATAAAATAATTTTCTTATTTTTCTCATCCACAATTGGTTGGAGGCTAAACCCATTCAATATTATTTTTTTATTACATATCTCCATGACAAAAATGGGACAAAATCCATCTTAGAATTGTTGACCATTGAAAATGTCCACAAAGGAAGTTCACTCCACCAAGAAGAAATTGTGGAGTCTTGGAGAAGGTGTGATTTGGTGGAGGAAGTGAACTTGGGGACATTTTCCCCTTGAGAAATGAGCATAACGACTATATTTTCTCCACATTTGGTCCATCTTCTCCCAACAACTAGTTTGACCATTCACTCAATGAGAAGAGGGGTGTGATTTGACCCGAAGGGGACTATTTGGCATTTAATGCCTTGAATAATCCTTTTTGTTTGGAGAGTGCGCATCATTGACTTGATAAAAGTCCTCCAATGGCTAGTAGACCACAATGTTCCCTTCTTTTGACAATTTGACTTGGGAATTGTGCTCAATGTCCCATTTCGAAGAAAGGGGAAGCTTTCTTTTGAGAGGGGGCCTATCTCCCTTAGTACTTCATCAATTTGAAAAGTGCAATATGGGTATTGCTCATTGTTGTTGCTTGATACACACCTTTGGTAATGTGGAAGAAATCTTCAATCCACTGGGTGTGTCCTTGGGGGCAAGTCTCGAGTCAAGGTATTATCACCTGATCCTCAACTCCTCCATATAGGCCAACTCCTAGCGAATTCAAAGGGGGTAGTCCCTAATAAAATAATCTAAGGCTTGAACTAAGCTAAGTACGGGAAATGAAATCTAAGAGTTTTATTGCAAACAAGAGCAAGATATAAGCAATTCTACACTAACAACATATATGACATGTTATCCCCGCTATCTAGGGATAACCAGGAGATCATGTCTCGAGGCCCACATGATCCTAGACATGGAGTACGAGAGCAGATTGACTTGAGCATGGCCCTTGAGGGCCCATCTTTTCTTCTTCTCAACCAGACTTGTCCTGTCAGCAGTACCAGCCTCCATCACTACCGGCCTGGGATTGCATCAGAAAAGGCTCTTGCTCCACGAGGTAATTGGTCCGAGGTATCATGGTATGTGTCATATTTGATCATTATAACCTTCTTATGTATGCATTAGATCTCTTTCATTTCAGATAACTGCTTGGATCTTACACTAATCCAC
>ML863392.1:2973-14685 GCA_009831015.1 Picea engelmannii
AGTGTATCTTTATTGGTTATAAAGATGGTGTGAAAGGTTATAAGCTTTGGAACCCAGAAACCAAGAAAATTGTTTACAGTCGAGATGTTGTTTTTAGAGAGGTAAAAGATGTGACCAAACAGGAATTATCACCAACGCAAGACAAACCTGAGAAAATAGAGCGTTCAGGGCAACGCCCCGAAATTTTTTTTTTGGGTGGTTTTTTGCTATTTTTAGCGGATTTTGCTATTTTTAGATGATTTGTAAATTAATCCCGGATTAATGGATTAGGGTTTTGGTATCTACGGAATACCTAAAAACATTGTATATATTGTATGGCGAATGGTGAAATTCGATATAATGAAAAAGAAAGGTTTTCCCGGTTGAGGGTTTCCGGTAAAGATCTCTGTGTATTCTGTGTATGAGCCATTGATTAATTTATGTATTGCTTAAGAATATATATGCATTGCTTCACTTCGCAGGTTTAAAACTTACACAAATAACCCCCCGTTATCTGGTTCTCACATTTTCAAACATAGAAGTTGACAAATAGGGAACTTCAAATCCTCCAAATCCAGCGTTCCAATCACCATAAGGCAAGGAGATACCCGTGAAGGGTCGAAGGCCGAGGTCTGGTTGTTCTGTGCGTCCCCCCTTGAGGCACGCACCTCTTGGATAGGATCCAACCCGTGACCCATTTCTTAGGCCGAAAATCTAAATGCCACGCTTGGACCGAGGTACCTAGTGACCAATTTTAGGACATCTACCCAGGTGGCGATTGTGGGCTGCAATCGCACCTTGATTGGATTTTGTGTGGCTATTGGAAAGTATCGCCAGCTCTTTCAGGATATTTCCCCCTCTACCCCTCATTATAACTAGTTATTTCATCCTTCACTAGTGTCTCTTCCGGTGACTTCAGACCCCACTGTTGAGAGCTATTGGAAGGTCCAGTGCTATTTGAGAGGAAGGACGTTACGTCTTCTAGGACAGGAGCATTTGCTTTCTTTTGATTCCCCTACGCGGACAAAACCCTCTTACCCACATATATGCTTCTTTTTCATTTTTGTATGATGCACATCTGATTACAGTTTGACTTTGATATATATATTGTGTAGACAATCACAACAAAGGCCCTTGTTTCTATATTTTCTCTCACCACTTTTTCCACACATTACACACAACTAGTCTGACATCATAGGGGAACCACAGAACCCCCATCGTTCACGACATTTTCTAAACCTTCCTCCTATCTTAGGGGGAGTATCTGGTCGTACCCTCTCATTGGTACCTCCTTCACACACTCCTGTGAGTGCTACCATCTTAGGATCAGCTTTGCTTGGTTCTACCTTACTTGGGTCAACTTCCCAAGGTCATACTTTCACTCACTCTTCTTTGCACGGAAGCGGAGGACCCACTTCCTCTCAAGGAGGGAGCACCAACCCACCTAGTCCCCATCAAGGGTCAAGTTCACAACACACCATGGCCAGAGCTAACCCTCCACCCCCACTACAGATGCCATACTTGGACTCTCTCAACATTCTGGATCTCACCAAGCTCACTAATGATCCTATATTGCATGACCCCACATGGCCTGCAATGCCAACCAAACTTGCTTCAGACATACCAAAGTTTGAAGGGAAGGCAGGGGATGACCCCGCCAATCATGTCATGACCTTTCATCTATGGTGCTCTTCCAATAGTATCATGGATGACTCTATCAGACTGCGTCTTTTTCAACGCACACTTACTGGCCCATCCACCAAATGGTATGTCGAAGAAAAATCAGGGTCCCACACAACCTTTGAATCCTTGGCCAAAGCCTTCTTAACTTTCTTCCAATTACCCATCCGACACGAAAATGGTCTAGAACTACTGTCTAACTTCAAACAGACCTCAGCCACACACATCGCTGACCACATTCATGAGTGGCGTAGGCGACGTAGTTTGTGTAAAGAAGAAACCACCAAGCAACAATGCCTTGACTGGTTCCTTAGATCACTTGTCGCTCTCCTTGGTAAGGATGTAGCTTCTACCTTCCCATAATCCGAAGAGGAAGCCATCAGCAAGGCTCAACAATATGACCTCATTTACGCATAGTTAGGATACTTATACATGGAAGTATACTTATACATGGTACTTCCTGATCTTCCGAAACCTATGCCATTTGGTCAAGACAAACCTGGGATGTCTCACTCAGCAGACGGACTAATAGGTGCCACCACACACCATAGTCCACAACCCCAGCCACCACCGATGTATGGAACACCTCAAGACCCACCCGCATATGGGGGCACTTCTTATTACCCCCCAACCCCTTATCAACAGCCGTATCCTGTTGCTATACCTCCACCCATCAGTGGACCACCACCGGCACCCTCCATACATCCACCTCCCTCAACCACCAGTGGTACTCCCTCCACATCATCTTATAGTACTAGTGAAAGCATTGCGCCTTCCTACGTACCTTATGGAGCAGCACCACCACAGAATCCTTCCTTTCCCTTTCCTGCTCCTCCACAACCAATGGCTCCCCCACATCCTCATACAGGGGTAAATTTTGTTCAACCCTCTGCTGCTCAACAATACCAAAATTTTGAACAATTGAACACAGCCAATCCCACTCATCCCTTGAACAATACCAAGCGAAAAGGAAGGAACAAGAATAACAACAACAATCCTGGTCAAGGTGGGAATCAACCCCCACAGCACCAACCCACTGGGGGCAATCAGAACCAAGGGAACCAAAACCCCCAAGGGGGTAATAACAACAAATTCCAAGGGAGGAATACTGTTAAAACCATCCACCCTTGTGCTCTTTGTGGAATGTATGGTCATTACACCCACCATTGCCCCCAAATCGTTGACTTCAAATGGTTGAAAGACTCTGGGAGTCTTCCCCCTTCTCCTGCGCAACCTACCCCGCAGCAGGCACAACAACAATATGCGCAACAACCCCCTCCCGCCATGCTGCAAAATCCTATCCCACATCAAGGTGTGATAAACATCCAATAGGACACACAACATCCCCCACCTCAGCTGGGCCAATACCACAATCCCAACAATCCAGTAGAGCGAACAATTCTCCTCACCAGTGAGGAAGAAATCCTTCTACAAACACACAATCGTTAGTATCCTGTAACAGCTGAGTCTACTCCTACATCTCCAGAAAAAAACCCAACACCGACGGGACCTCCATTGGTGATCCCTCGCCCTTCCGCCGAACCACCATTACGCATCCCTCGCATCCCATTGCACAGGAATGTCCACAACCCATAGGCTAGGGCAGCACATAACTATAGCTTGGTAGACGACTTAGCACAATCCCCAACTGCCATGTCAGTTCTGGAAGTCCTCCAGACTTGTTCCATGCAGCGGAAATCTCTACTTTCTGCCTTGGGGGTAGTCGACCCTGCTGACACTCGACTCATCACCTTTGACCTTGATAGTTGTGAACCACGTCTTCCCGCCGCAGTTGCTATTCAAATACCAGTAGAAATATGAAACATCACCGTCCATCGATGTATCATCTATGAAGGGGCATCTACATGCATCATGTCCAAAACCGTATGGAAAAAACTTGGTTCCCCAGAACTCATACCTTCTGCCATCACATTACGAGCTTATGATGGACGACCATCATCTCCTGAAGGGCTCTTCCAAAATGTTCCAGTGGAACTCGGGGGAAAAAATATCCTCATTGACATCGAAGTTATCGATGCTCAGCTCGATTACAATATCTTGCTTGGACGTAGCTACATGTATGCTATGAAGGAAGTGGCATCATCAGTCTTTAGGACAATCATGTTCCCCCACAATGGGAAGATTGTAACCATTGACCAAGTCTCACATTACGAGCCATATCCATCTGCCAACCTCGGTAACATTCTTCCTCTCATTCACACCAACAAGGATGCATATCCACTCATCGAGATGGGTCCTGGGATTTTTAAAGATCCATCCTTGTTAGGGACGTACCATGGAGCACCACCACTCCTTCCCCCTAGTCAAGTCTGCGTCATCTCCTCTAACGAAACTCACCAAACGGAGGCTCATCCTCCTCAGGAGGCTTCAATCATTCCTGACGTCTCAACAGTCGCAACACCACTCCCACAGGAGCCTCCTGCACACTCGTCGACCCCTGCAGTCCACGACTCCACATCCCCTCAAGGGCCTAGTCTCATTTGTGAAACAATTCCCTGACCTCTCACTCAAATTCCCTTCTTTTACCCTCCACCCGGTATAGAATATTTCCAGGTCACCGCAACGCTCACACTACCCAATATGGTGTTAGCAATCCTAGTGTGGTACTTACATCCACCTGAGATGGTCCCTCGCCCACAGGAAGGACTCCCCATGACGATTCCTATCCTCACTCCCACTACCCCCAGTACCCCCATACTCCCTACCCCCCCTGCTACAGCCGGGGGTAGGGGACAGAAGAAGGAGCCCACCGCTCCACTTCCTCCACGCATCGCACCACCTTGCGCCTTGTGTGACAAAGAGGGTCACCAAACCAACAACTTCCCATCACTACCGGAGTTATGGAATTTGATTTCCCCCAATCCAACCCCCACACCACCCATTACTACTGCTACCACTCAACCTTCCAGTAGTAAAGGGTTAAAGACCAAATTTGCGTGTGCCATCTATTCTGAGTATGGCCATTACACCCATCATTGTCCAACACTGCCTTGCTTCCAGCAGGCATTAACTATCATAAGCCAAGACTTTCAGAACAACCCTCGCCCTGTCACATCTTCCACAACAAAAATCACTGACATTCGCTATGTCACCACTTCAGTCAATGAGCGCATGAGATTCCCTTGCTCTCTTTGCGATTCATTGGCTCATTTTACATACCAGTGTCCTATGATCCTGGAGTATCGACGACGTTAGTTAGATCTACATCACCAACCTGCAGAGGTGATCATTGACATATCTTCACCAGTCGAATATCTTCATATCATTTCGCCCACACCCGAGGCACTCCCAACACCTCCTTGGTTCTTAGATGACATATATGAGGATTTACCCCGTAACCCACCCAACTCTCCTGCTCACCCCCTGCAGAGACTCTCCATCCCACTACTACGGGTACCCCCCAGTACCTCAATATATGGTTTATGTCGAGTGAACCCTCATCCTCTCCTAGCGATACCCCCTCTGTTTCTTCAGCAGGGGGCACTCACACTATGACTAATATCACTCCTCACAATCCATTATATTCCCGTTGTTTCCAAAGCGACGAAGAAATACTGGAAGAGCTACAATGCCCGGACTCTCCTTGGGACACACTACATCATCGTGCACTCTTCCTTCCACAGGAATCCCTCATGCCTCCTAGCCACAATCCCATTTACGCAGTTGAAACCAAAGATTTTATCCCATCAGGGACTATCGATTGGTTCAACAATCATATTCCTGCACCCGATGCTTTTGAAGAAGGTAATTTGGCCAACATTTCCTCCACCATTAAAATCGACATTTCCATTAAATCGGGCATCGTCGAAGAAATCATCATCGGATGCCTCCTCTAAAGTATCCTTTGTGCTGTTGACAGATGCCTCCTCCACCAGCTTACCACATTGGTTACGCCGACGGCGCCAGCCGTTGGACACAAAATCTCGCTTCAGCTACTTGGGATCTCTACACCCCTTCACATGAAATGCTACATTCCAGCGGCATATGTTTAGGACTAGCAACCAACAACCAAGCCAAATACACCACTGTCATTGGCCTCCTGACCAACACCCAGCATCATCATATTCGTCACCTTAGCATTTTCCTCGACTCCCAACTAGTCGTTCTTCAGCTCAACAATGTATACCGTGTACGCGATCCGTGCCTCTTTCGCAAATACCTGCAGGTTAGATTATTATCTTGACATTTTGATTTCATTACATTTACACATATTCCAAAAGAATTGAATCAAACAACAGATGAAATAGCTAAACATGGTGTTAGAATGGCATATATCACATCAAGCTACACATACCTAAACATCTCATATATCCTGTCACAACATATGGATAGAATAGACATCATCAACATCAACACAAAAAACACACATGTAAACAACATTTGGATCACAAAATATGTATACTCATATATATATATATCGGCCTATCCGGCCAAATGAATGTTTACATACAAAAAATACATCGGCCCACAGGCCCGTACCACATCTCGGTACAAAAATCGGCTCACCAGCCTATAAAAAAGGTATACATAGTACATACATACATCAGGGTGCCTCTATTGCACCCCCAGCTGCTCCTCCCTCAGGAGGAGGTGGTGTCCCACCCCCACCTGCCCCAAGTGGTGGTGGTGGAACACTTGCAAGACCCTCCTGCCCCGGGGGCAGGCGTCCACTCGTCATCGCAACGAGCACAAATGCTCGCCACACTAGGCTTCGCCATGGTGGCGATAACCCTATACACTGTTCCAGGAACCCCTCGTCTTGGATACGGATCCACATTCCCTTAGGCATGTTCTGCAACACCATCTCAAAACGACGGTGCATATCATCCACATCTACTCCGGCTTCTGCCGGAGGAGCATGTGATGGCCCCGCACCAGGATCATCAAATCGGCACCTCCTCGTCGGTCTCTCGGGCTCTGCTGGTGCCCGCACAGCCTCATCCCATCGCCACCTTCCTCCACATGGAGGTCTCTCTGGCTCTCACTGAACCGACACTCTATACAAATCCACCTCACGCCCGCGAGGTGCCAAATCTGCACATGCACCAAACAAGCAACAACCGATCATATCAGTGTTTATACATCATAAAGATAAACTGGTATATCAAAATCACAGCATAAATCAAAACATACAAGTACTCCACATACCTCGGTGATCAAAAACCTCCCCAGGAGGCAACACCATATCTGGGTCCCCCCGAAAATCCACCCCAGCATAGGGGTACTGCAGTATGACCTGCGACATCTGCCGCCATATCTGCGCCACCTGCGCCGTAAAATAGTGCCCGCCTTCGCCACCACTGTGGCGAACCAAAACTGCTGACCACCACCTCAAGCACGGCTCTCTTGCCCCTGGTGCCTCTAGTAGCACCCTCGGGCGCAACATCGACACCCTCTCCAAGAAATAGGCTACCAGGATGGAGCCAAATGCAAACTCCCCGGTGCCTGTGGACCGACAATGGTCCAACTGCGCGATCATCCGTGCATGCAGGGTCAAACCCCAGGTGAACCATTCACGACCCACCACCACCCTCTCCATCAAAAACAACTCACCACCACTGATCCGGTGGGTCGCTCATGACCCATACACCCGAACTATCATCGCCGCTATGCAACGATGCAGCAGGGCATCTATCCCACTGATACTCACTGCAGTCCCAAACATGTAGTGCTCGCCTGAGTAGTATCGCTCGGCGACAGTGCGCAGATGAGTGTCCCTCGGCAGCACAGGCTCTGCCAGCAATGGTGTTCCCTAGAAGGGGATCCCAGTCAAGAAGTATATATCCTCCACCGCAGTGAAGGGGATCTGCTCTCCTCGCACGAGGAAGCAGTGCTGGTCTAGGCTCCACATCTGGAGCAGGAACTGGAGTAAATACTCTTGTGCCCGTATCAACGGGCACTCAAAGAACTTTAGCAACCCACTGGTTGCTAAAGCTGCTCGAACTGCAGGCCCTGCAATGGCCACAACATCTCGTAACTATGACCAGTCTCGCTCATGCCACCGCACATCCATGGTCACTGCTAGCCACCTGCACACAACCCAGAGTCCTGTATTAGCTTAGGCAACCATCCAATACATCAAAAGGATCATTTTTTACCTTGAAACCTTGCCTCAAAAGCGCGGTTTTACCACCCACAGGCGCACACACATGCGCACCTGTTCACTCTACAGGCGCGCACGTATGCGCGCCTGTTTTTCCCACAGACGTGCACGTATGCGCGCCTGTTTTTCCCACAGGCGCGCTCGTGAGTGCGCATGTTCACAATACAGGCGCGCACTAGGGTGCGCCTTTCAAACTCACAGGCGCGCTCTGGAGCGCGCCTGTTCACCCCACAGGCGCGCACCCATGCGCGCCTGTATACCCCGCAGGCACGCCCCTAAGGCGTGCCTTAAATTCCTCCTCACGCACACGAATGCGCGCTTATTCAGTGTACAGGCACGCACACATGCGCGCCTTCCACTGAGTCGCCCGCGCATGCGGGCCCACACTCTACCTAAAAAACCCCTCAAAACCCCTATACGACCCCCCGTACCTACCCTGCCCAAAAATTGGAAACCTATTGCTATGCAGGATGATCAGACCACTAACCTGAATCTCGCACACCGTCAATCGGATACCTCGTGCTCCCGGAATCACTCAATCTCCTCTGAATTTTCTCGTCCAGTCACTGTAGCAGTAGGTACAAATGAGGTGGCAATATGGGCCCTACAGCTATATATAGGCCTTTTTCCAAACTTCCACTCACCATTCCGGGAGCCCACGGCCTCCGTTTTTCGAGCCGTCTTTAGCCACGGGATCAGCATCCCGCCACCTACATCACAACTGTCCCTGGGCCACTTTTTCATCCTGAGCCCCCGGGGTGCCCTTTTTTCATACCATGGTCAGGTACGCACACGCATTGTCACATTTATCTACTACATGCTCATATCTTTGATTCTCTTCAGATATTGTTTACTTTGGGTATTTGGTTGTTCTATGTGTAGGTACTTGATCCTCATCTCTCCACATCATTCCTTCAGGTATATACTCAGCACTGGCATGTAGTCTCTCCCGCTATATTGCATTTACATTTCCAGTCACACCCTCTGATATTGGCCTTTAGGACACCCATCTCCAGCTCTGCAGTACTCACACCTCTATTTTTTCATCTTCAGTGCTGGTACCCGGTAGCTTTCTTACCCACATGAGTTGTCTCATTCATAGCACCTTTTTTGCACTTTTGACACTCATGTTGTTCTTCGTTACCCTTTAGGGATGGGAGTCCCGATAGTCTTTTTATCATGTTGTGAATCAACCACATACTTCTTCCCCTCATGTTGCTAGCTTCCCATATGGACTCCCATATCCTCGCTTTATGGTTATGTTCTTTTTTACCTGCACCTCCGCAGGATCATGAACCCACCATTTCATCCACCATTAGTTTGCCCATCTGTGAACCTATCTCCATTTCACCTACCTCATACAGAAACTCGCCAATGAGGCCCCCCACCCTTCATCAGTTTTCGAAGAAATTTCTGCCCTCCTTGGGGCACTCATTTCTGTATTTGTACATTTTTCCCAAAATTATTTATTATTCATTGTACAAACACCTTTTCCAGTTATTTGCTTTTGTCATCACTGTTGGCGACCTGCTTTCCTTTTGGCCACACGCAACCCATGTCACCCTCGGTTGGAGTATTATTTCTCATTTACCCTCGCCAGCATCATCTATATCTTCAGAGTACTACCCAAGTCACTTACCATTTATCCTCTGAATTTGTTCACCTTGTCCCACCTCTGGCACAACTTATCCCTGATCTTGTCATCCCCCTGACACTTGATCTTGTCACACAGTTGCGGCCACGCCTTATATCATACACCCTCCAACCAAGGGCAGCCTGGAGTCTTCCCACATCTTGACTTCGTCCATGTACCTCTGTCACTTCCTCGCCACAGTAGATTTCGTGAAGCCCTTTGCTTCTGAGAGTCGCGTCCCCCTTTTTGTCGACATCAACACACTTTTCCAGAAGGGCGACAATATCTTGATTCTCATTCCCCATTCAATGAGAGATATCGGATGGCACAGGGAGAAACACCATTGTTCCCTGCTGTCGTTGACCCCCATAACATTCGACGCCAACACTTTCTCATGTTACGGTGGGTCTTACTTTGCGACTATTGCAGTTTTATTATCAATTGCCGAAGACCTCTGAACTTGGTAGGGCCATCAATGCCCACATCCTCGTCGCTGCTTGTTACTGCAATTATTGCCTATGGTTCAGAGTATGTTCCTTTGTAGAATTGTCTTCTGCCATTATCATTACCGCCCCCGCGGGCGCTGCAGTTGTCTACATCAGCATTTCCGTCATCTTTTTTCAGAGTTACATCATACGAGCATGGGGCATGCCCGCCTCGTTTGTACACAGTTGTATATTGTTACGCACCTTGTGGAAGGTCGGGTTCTATAGGTTCCTTTCTTATCCAACATCTTCCTTTACACGGTCCCACTCTTGCTCTCCCTTACAAACACCATTCTCAGTAAAAGAAACATTGATGGATTTCGGCTACACGTATGCTCCTAACCTCATGCATCAGGGGGCATCTATTATCACTGAAATTTCGTCCGCACATGGCGACAAGAACTCCGCATCGTCAAAATAGGAAAGAAGTCATTCATGGCACAAGATTAATTCCACAGCATGGCAAAAGGGTCAAAAAACTATACAAAGTGACAAAAAATTGAAGGGCTCTTTACAGAATCTAGGTACGCGCGCATATGCGCGGAACAACAATGTACAATGCGTGCATACGAGCATGATGCGTGGCTGTTGGGCAACAAACCTGTGCACCTGCTGAACGATGCATTTATTGAAATTGGTTGGCCTCCCAACCACTAATGGATCAGCTCCCAAGTTGATTTGACACCAAATCCGAGCTCAATCCTCATGGTGGGCTGGTCAAAGACCTAATTGAGCCCTAAAGAGCCCCTTTTCACATTCCAAAGAGGTTACATAATGACCCAATGCTGGGCTATAAAAAGCCATGAATAACCATCACTTTCTCAAGGAATTCTATGCATTTTTATGCTGCCAAGATTGTTAAGGACTCATTCTTTGACAAGAATACATAGGCATCATTTCACAAGAGCTATCCACCCCTCTCTTGAGTGGATAAGCTTGGAGTTCTTTCACCCACATTTTCATCTTTTCATTGTAAGGAGAGCAAGCTTGTGAGGGCCTCAAGAGCCTTCCATTGGAGGAAGAAGGGACCCAAGTCCCCTTTCTTCATTGTGCCTTTGGATTTCATCAATAGATCAGCTTATACATTGGTGATATTGGTCCATTTGTATTTATTTTTCAATTTTCCATATGCTCTTAGTTTTTATTTGTTTTAGTTTAATTCTTGTTTATAACTTTGTTGTTTTTCATAGCTGTAAGCACCTTCTATTTGCTCACTTAGTGACGAATTGGGTGCAAACATCTATGAAAATCTAGAGGGAACATTATGTAGGTAGTCCAATGATATGCCACATAAAATTTGTCAAAGTGTTGACGCTAGGGAAAGAAAAGTACACCGAAGAGAAGATGCGAGGGTGGGAAAAGTGCATCGAAGCCACAATTCTAGGGTGGTCAAACTATGTCGGAGTGGAAACACTACAACGCTCAAAATGTTTTGGGCATGTGATGGATGGGTGGGACCACGCCATTGGAATAATGATATATATTAGATGGTGTGCATGGGTCTCGAAGTTTCGACAGCGGAATCATAAAGTCAAATAAAATCAAATTGATGTTGTACATTGAAATCCATGCTTATTATACAATTGAACACAGGGAGAAGTTACATGTGTTAGATTAAGAAGTCAAAGAGGTTGAACTAGATGTAGTTGATAATGTTCTTTATATATGATGATATAGACTATTAGTATTATAATTTCTATTGTTGCATCAAACCCTAATTCAATCTTGTTAGATCCTCCACATTGTTATACTTGTATTTTCCACCATAGGTTGTGCAAGCATGTTATTAGATGTTATAAGGCTATAATTAC
>ML863392.1:14735-25991 GCA_009831015.1 Picea engelmannii
TTGTGAAACAGTTCCCCAACCTCTCACTCAAATTCCCTTCTTTTACCCTCCACCCAGTATAGAATCTTTCCAGGTTACCGCAACGCTCACACTACCCAATATGGTGTTAGCAATCCCAGTGTGGTACTTACATCCACCTGAGATGGTCCCTCGCCCATAGGTAGGACTCCCCATGATGATTCCTGTCCTCACTCCCACTACCCCCAGTACCCCCATACTCCCTACCCCCCCTGCTACAGCCGGGGGTAGGCGACAGAAGAAGGAGACCACCGCTCCACTTCCTCCACGCATCGCACCACCTTGCGCCTTCTGTGACAAAGAGGGTCACCAAACCAACAACTGCCCATCACTACCGGAGTTACGGAATTTGATTTCCCCCAATCCAACCCCCACACCACCCATTACTACTGCTACCACTCAACCTTCTAGTAGTAAAGGGTTAAAGACCAAATTTGCGTGTGCCATCTATTCTGAGTATGGCCATTACACCCATCATTGTCCAGCACTTCCTCGCTTCCAGCAGGCATTAACTATCATAAGCCAAGACTTTCAGAACAACCCTCGCCCTGTCACGTCTTCCACAACAAAAATCACTGACATTCGCTATGTCACCACTTCAGTCAATGAACGCATGATATTCCCTTGCTCTCTTTGCGATTCATTGGCTCATTTTACATACCAGTGTCCTATGATCCTGGAGTATCGACAACGTCAGTTAGCTCTACATCACCAACCTGCAGAGGCGATCATTGACATATCTTCACCAGTCGAATATCTTCATATCATTTCGCCCACACCCGAGGCACTCCCAACACCTCCTTGGTTCTTAGATGACATATATGAGGATTTACCCCGTAACCCACCCAACTCTCCCACTCACCCCCCTGCGGAGACTCTCCATCCCACTACTACGGGTACCCCCCCAGTACCTCAATATATGGTTTATGTCGAGTGAACCCTCATCCTCTCCTAGCGATACCCCCTCTGTTTCTTCAGCAGGGGGCACTCACACTATGACTAAGATCACTCCTCACGATCCATTATATTCCCATCATTTCCAAAGCGACGAAGAAATACTGGAAGAGCTACAACGCCCGGACTCTCCCTGGGACGCACTACATCATCGTGCACTCTTCCTTCCACAGGAAGCCCTCATGCCTCCTAGCCACAATCCCATTTACGCAGTTGAAACCAAAGATTTTATCCCATCAGGGACTATCGATTGGTTCAACAATCCTATTCCTGCACCCGATGCTTTTGAAGAAGGTAATTTGGCCAACATTTCCCCCACCATTAAAATCGACATTTCCATTAAACCAGGCATCGTCGAAGAAATCATCATCGGATGCCTCCTCTAAAGTATCCTTTGTGCTGTTGACAGATGCCTCCTCCACCATCTTACCACATTGGTTACGCCGACGGCGCCAGCCGTTGGACACAAAATCTCGCTTCAGCTACTTGGGATCTCTACACCCCTTCACATGAAATGCTACATTCCAGCGGCATATGTTTAGGACCAGCAACCAACAACCAAGACAAATACACCACTGTCATTGGCCTCCTGACCAACGCCCAACATCATCATATTCGTCACCTTAGCATTTTCCTCGACTCCCAACTAGTCGTTCTTCAGCTCAACAATGTATACCGTGTACGCGATCCGTGCCTCTTTCTCAAATACCTGCAGGTTAGATTATTATCTTGACATTTTGATTTCATTACATTTACACATATTCCAAGAGAATTGAATCAAACAACAGATGAAATAGCTAAACATGGTGTTAGAATGGCATATATCACATCAAGCTACACATACCTAAACATATCATATATCCTGTCACAGCATATGGATAGAATAGACATCATCAACATCAACACAAAAAACAAACATGTAAACAACATTTGGATCAAAAAATATGTATACTCATATATATATATATATCGGCCTATCCGGCCATCTGAATGTTTACATACAAAAAATACATTGGCCCACAGGCCCGTACCACATCTCGATAGAAAAATCGGCTCACCAGCCTATCAAAAAGGTATACACAGTACATACATACATCAGGGTGCCTCTATTTCACCCCCAGTTGCTCCTCCCTCAGGAGGAGGTGGTGTACCACCCCCACCTTCCCCAAGTGGTGGTGGTGGAACACTTGCAAGACCCTCCTGCCCCGGGGGCAGGCGTCCACTCGTCATCACAGCGAGCACAACTGCTCGCCGCACTAGGCCTCGCCATGGTGGCGATAACCCTATACACTGTTCCAGGAACCCCTCGTCCTGGATACGGATCCACATTCCCTCAGGCACGTCCTGCAACACCGTCTCAAAACGACGGTGTATATCATCCACATCTACTCCGGCTTCTACCGGAGGAGCATGTGATGGCCTCGCACCAGGATCATCAAATCGACACCTCCTCGCCGGTCTCTCGGGCTCTGCTGGTGCCCCCACAGCCTCATCCCGTCGCCACCTTCCTCCACATGGAGGTCTCTCCGGCTCTCGCTGAACCGACGCTCTATACAACTCCACCTCACGCTCGCGAGGTGCCAAATCTGCACATGCACCAAACAAGCAACAACCGATCATATCAGTGTCTATACATCATAAAGATAAACTGGTATATCAAAATCACAGCATAAATCAAAACATACAAGTACTCCACGTACCTCGGTGATCAAAAACCTCCCCAGGAGGAAACACCATATCTGGGTCCCCCCGAAAATCCACCCCAGCATAGGGGTACTGCAGTATGACCTGCGGCATCTGCCGCCATATCTGCGCCGCCTGTGCCGTAAAATAGTGCCTGCCTTCGCCACCACCGTGGCGAACCAAAACTGTTGACCACCACCTCAAGCACGGCTCTCATGCCCCTGGTGCCTCTAGTAGCACCCTCGGGCGCAGCATCAACACCCTCTCCAAGAAATAGGCTACCAGGATGGAGCCAAATGCAAACTCCCCGGTGCCTGTGGACCGACAATGGTCCAGCTGCGCGATCATCCGCGCATGCAGGGTCAAACCCCAGGCGAACCATTCATGGCCCACCACCACCCTCTCCATCAAAAACAACTCACCACCACTGATCTAGTGGGTCGCTCATGACCCATACACCCGAACTATCATCGCCGCTATGCAACGATGCAGCAGGGCATCTATCCCACTGATACTCACTGCAGTCCCAGACATGTAGTGCTCGCCTGAGTAGTATCTGTCAGCGAAAGTTCGCAGATGAGTGTCCCTCGGCAGCACAGCCTCTACTAGCAATGGTGTTCCCCGGAAGGGGAGCCCAGTCAAGAAGTATATATCCTCCACCGCAGTGAAGGGGATCTGCTCTCCTCGCACGAGGAAGCCGTGTTGGTCTAGGCTCCACATCTGGAGCAGGAACTGGAGTAAATACTCCTGTGCCCATATCAACGGGCACTCAAAGAACTTTAGCAACCCACTGGTTGCTAAAGCTGCTCAAACTGCAGGCCTTGCAATGGCCACAACATCTCGTAACTGTGACCAGTCTCTCTCACGCCACCACACATCCATGGTCACTGCTAGCCACCTGCACACAACCCAGAGTCCTGTATTAGCTTAGGCAACCATCCAATACATCAAAAGGATCATTTTTTACCTTGAAACCTTGCCTCAAAAGCGCGGTTTTACCACCCACAGGCGCGCACACATGCGCACCTGTTCACTCTACAGGCGCGCACGTATGCACGCCTGTTTTTCCCACAGACGTGCATGTATGCGTGCCTGTTTTTCCCACAGGCGCGCTCATGAGCGCGCCTGTTCACAATACAGGCGTGCACTAGGGCGTGCCTTTCAAACTCATAGGCGCGCTCTGGAGCGCGCCTGTTCACCCCATAGGCGTGCACCCATGCGCGCCTGTATACCCCGCAGGCGCGCCCCTAAGGCGTGCCTTAAATTCCTCCTCACGCGCACGAATGCGCGCTTATTCAATGTACAGGCACACACACATGCGCACCTTCCACTGAGTCGCCCGTGCATGCGGGCCCACACTCTACCTAAAAAACCCCTCAAAACCCCTGTACGACCCCCCGTACCTACCCTGCCCAAAAATTGGAAACCTATTGCTATGCAGGATGATAAGACCACTAACCTGAATCTCGCACACCATCAATCGGATACCTCGTGCTCCCGGAATCAATCAATCTCCTCTTAATTTTCTCATCCAGTCACTGTAGCAGCAGGTACAAATGAGGTGGCAATATGGGCCCTACAGATATATATAGGCCTTTTGCCAAACTTCCACTCACCATTCCGGGAGCCCACGGCCTCCATTTTTCGAGCCGTCTTTAGCCACGGGATCAGCATCCCGCCACCTACATCACAACTGTCCCTGGGCCACTTTTTCATCCTGAGCCCCCGGGGTGCCCTTTTTTCATACCATGGTCAGGTACGCACACGCATTGTCACATTTATCTACTACATGCTCATATCTTTGATTCTCTTCAGATATTGTTTACTTTGGGTATTTGGTTGTTCTATGTGTAGGTACTTGATCCTCATCTCTCCACATCATTCCTTTAGGTATATACTCAGCACTGGCATGTAGTCTCTCCCGCTGTATTGCATTTACATTTCCAGTCACACCCTCTGATATTGGCCTTTAGGACACCCATCTCCAGCTCTGCAGTACTCACACCTCTATTTTTGCATCTTTAGTGCTGGTACCCGGTAGCTTTCTTACCCACATGAGTTGTCTCATTCATAGCACCTTTTTTGCACTTTTGACACTCATGTTGTTCTTTGTTACCCTTTAGGGATGGGAGTCCCGGTAGTCTTTTTATCATGTTGTGAATCAACCACATACTTCTTCCCCTCATGTTGCTAGCTTCCCATATGGACTCCCAGATCCTCGCTTTATGGTTATGTTCTTTTTTACCTGCACCTCCGTAGGATCATGAACCCACCATTTCATCCACCATCAGTTTTCCCATCTGCGAACCTATCTCCATTTCACCTACCTCATACAGAAACTCGCCAATGAGGCCCCCACCCTTCATCAGTTTTCGAAGAAATTTCTTCCCTCCCTGGGGCACTCATTTCACACTGGGGCACTCATTTCTGTATTTGTACATTTTTCCCAAAATTATTTATTATTCATTGTACAAACGCCTTTTCTAGTTATTTGCTTTTGTCATCACTGTTGGCGACCTGCTTTCCTTTTGGCCACACGCAACCCATGTCACCCTCGGTTGGAGCATTATTTCTCATTTACCCTCGCCAGCATCATCTATATCTTCAGAGTACTACCCAAGTCACTTACCATTTATCCTCTGAATTTGTTCACCTTGTCCCACCTCTAGCACAAATTATCCCTGATCTTGTCATCCCCCTAACACTTGATCTTGTCACACAGTTGCGGCCACGCCTTATATCATACACCCTCCAACCAAGGGCAGTCTGGAGTCTTCCCACATCTTGACTTCGTCCATGTACCTCTGTCACTTCCTCGCCACAGTAGATTCCATGAAGCCCTTTGCTTCTGAGAGTCACGTCCCCCTTTTTGTCGACATCAACACACTTTTCCAGAAGGGCGACCGTATCTTGATTCTCATTCCCCATTCAATGAGAGATCTCGGATGGCACAGGGAGAAACACCATTGTTCCCTGCTGTCGTTGACCCCCATAACATTCGACGCCAACACTTTCTCATGTTTCGCTGGGTCTTACTTTGCGACTATTGCAGTTTTATTATCAGTTTCCGAAGACCTCTGAACTTGGTAGGGCCATCAATGCCCACATCCTCGTCGCTGCTTGTTACTACGATTATTGCCTATGGTTCAGAGTATGTTCCTTTGCATAATTGTCTTCTGCCATTATCATTACTGCCCCCGCGGGCGCTGCAGTTGTCTACATCAGCATTTCTGTCATCTTTTTTCAGAGTTACATCATACGATCATGGGGCATGCCCGCCTCGTTTGTACACAGTTGTATATTGTTACGCACCTTATGGAAGGTCGGGTTCTACAGGTTCCTTTCTTCTCCAACAACTTTCTTTACACGGTCCCACTCTTGCTCTCCCTTACAAACACCATTCTCAGTAAAAGAAACATTGATGGATTTTGGCTACACGTATGCTCCTAACCTCATCCATCAGGGGGCATCTATTATCACTGAAATTTCATCCGCACATGGCGACAAGAAATCCGCATCATCAAAGCAGGAAAGAAGTCATTCATGGCACAAGATTAATTCCACAGCATGGCAAAAGGGTCAAAAAACTATACAAAGTGACAAAAAATTGAAGGGCGCTTTACAGAATCTAGGTACGCGTGCATATGCGCGGAACAACAACGTACAATGCATGCATACGAGCACGATGCGCGGCTGTTGGGTAACAAACCCGTGCACCTGCTAAACGGCGCATTTATTGAAATTGGTCGGCCTCCCAACCACTAATGGATCAGCTCCCAAGTTGATTTGACACCAAATCCGAGCTCAATCCTCATGGTGGGCTGGTCAAAGACCTAATTGAGCCCTAAAGAGCCCCTTTTCACATTCCAAAGAGGTTACATAATGACCCAATGTTGGGCTATAAAAAGCCATGAATAACCATCACTTTCTCAAGGAATTCTATGCATTGTTATGCTGCCAAGATTGTTAAGGACTCATTCTTTGGCAAGAATACATAGGCATCATTTCACAAGAGCTATCCACCCCTCTCTTGAGTGGATAAGCTTGGAGTTCTTTCACCCACATTTTCATCTTTTCATTGTAAGGAGAGCAAGATTGTGAGGGCCTCAAGAGCCTTCCATTGGAGGAAGAAGGGACCCAAGTCCCCTTTCTTCATTGTGCCTTTGGATTTCATCAATAGATCATCTTATACATTGGTGATATTGGTCCATTTGTATTTATTTTTCATTTTTCCATATGCTCTTAGTTTTTATTTGTTTTAGTTTAATTCTTGTTTATAACTTTGTTGTTTTTCATAGCTGTAAGCACCTTTTATTTGCTCACTTAGTGACGAATTGGGTGCAAACAGCTATGAAAATCTAGAGGGAACATTATGTAGGTAGTCCAATGATATGCCACATAAAATTTGTCAGAGTGTTGACGCTAGGGCAAGAAAAGTACACCGAAGAGAAGATGCGAGGGTGGCAAAAGTGCATCGAAGCCACAATTCTAGGGTGGTCAAACTATGTCGGAGTGGAAACACTAAAACGCTCAAAATGTTTTGGGCATGTGATGGATGGGCGGGACCACACCATTGGAATAATGATATATATTAGATGGTGTGCATGGGTCTCGAAGTTTCGACAGCGGAATCATAAAGTCAAATAAAATCAAATTGATGTTGTACACTGAAATCCAGGCTTATTATACAATTGAACACAGGGAGAAGTTACATGTGTTAGATTAAGAAGTCAAAGAGGTTGAACTAGATGTAGTTGATAATGTTCTTTATATATTATGATATAGACTATTAGTATTATAATTTCTATTGTTGCATCAAACCCTAATTCAATCTTGTTAGATCCTCCACATTGTTATACTTGTATTTTCCACCATAGGTTGTGCAAGCATGTTATTAGATGTTATAAGGCTATAATTACATAATTGAGTAAAATTATCATAATTATTTCACAAGGAAATGATTATCTTGTCACAATTTCATAATTATGAAATAAGAACTATTTGATAATTGAGAATAAACTCATAATTGAAAAGAAAGTTTATAACGAGTTGGAAAAACCTCATAACTGAGCATGGAATTTGAGAAAAAAACTCATGATAGAGAAAAATTTCATAATAGGTTGGAAAAAGATCATAATTAAGCCTGGAACTTGTGCATGACTTGTAATTTCTTAGTTTGCATACCATCAATCCTATGTATGACTTGTAATTTCTCAGTTCACAAACTATAAAGCTATTCATGACTTGTATCCACCTAATTCAAATGTCATGAAGCTTATCTCCAATATGTTCTAAAATCCTATAAGAAGAGGCCAAATCAAGGAGATGAGGAGAAGAGTTTGAGAGTTGTTATGCTAGAAAAATAAGAATAAGGAGAAGATTTTTTAGAGTGGTTATGATGGAAAAATAGAGAGACAAGATCAAGAGGCTAAGGAGGAGTATCAGGAACCTGGAACTAGGAGGAATGCATCTTTCATGACTCAAAGTGAAGGTACATTGATGTATTTGTTCATTTTTATAATATATATCATTGCTTTTCCCCTTTCATATTGTTCATTTTCAATGATGTATGTTAGATCTAATCTTACATTGAATAGATCAGGATAGATCTAGATGAACTTTTGATTTCCTAACATTAGAGATAATTTGTAGATTGGTATTATTTTTCTTTTGTGTGTAGGTAGAAAGTTGAAGGATATTGGATTTGGATCTTCATGACTACACCGTCCTAGGACACACAAGGATAACCTTCAAAGTAAAATGTATGCCTCTTTACTATCTCTTAGCATAAAATAGGAAATATATTGTTTGTATCTAGGGAGAACCATAGGAATATAGCCTTTCTACCAGTCTTGGATCAAAGAAAAATCCAAGGGAGATCTATCTTATTCGTAGACCAGATTCATCCATAACACACATCTAAAAATGCACACTCACACTTAAGAAAAACATGCTTTTCTTTTAAACTGTAATTTCTTCCCTTGTGCAGAAATGCATGCTAGGCTTCACAAAAATGCATGCCCCAGTCTTAAGACACCCACAATTTGAGTGAATCAAGTTTCTAAGGGTGTCTTAGATAATTTTACACATGTCTACATAATTATATTTTCATTTGCAAGCATAAAAGAGGAAAAGTCTACCTTGTAAATTGAGAGACCAAAACAGTAGAGAGTGACCTAATGGAATGCATGACCATGCTTCTATATAGCTCCAAATTTAGTGATCTAAGTTTTGGGGTGAATTTATTAACATTATAAATATATATATAATCCAGAGTGAATTTTAAAATGGATAAGGACTTCAACCTTGAACCAAGATTCAATACTTTTTGTAAAATGGAGGGTAAAATTGTCTTACTGTAAAATGAACGTCGAAGAATGATATGACCTCCACATTGAGTGGCTCAAATTGTGGATTTTGGATTTTATCATTTTACATATATTCATATTTTAGTTGTGCATTTTGAAACTAAAAACCCTCTATTGTGCATAAAGACTAAAAATTGTCTTATAAATGAAAAAAAGAATAAAGGAGAAAATGCATAAAAATGCAAGAGAATAGGGCATGATGAAAAATGCATGCCCTAAGAAGAAAAAACCATGTATGTTGTTTGTAATTTACAAGTTACAAATTACATGACTGTGGATTTGATGTAAACCCTAAATACTATATAATAGGGTTATTTGTGCCCATAATTTAGTAAAGAGATGAAATATACATGAATCTTTGGCAACTATGCACACAAACTACTAAAATGGAAAAAATGATTACTAACTACTGTTGACGATTAAAATCGCAATGAGGAATTCGATCACAAAGTATTGCTAAGCCTATTATTAAACTATGCCAATTATATATAATACTAGTAGGTGGGACCCCCTTGTAGATTGGAGGATCATAGATAGTCTTATTACACATTTTATGTTGTTTTTTCGGTGATGCTTACAAGGTTCTAGATGTTTGATGATGAAATTATGGTTTTATTTATGACAGATGGCATATGGATAATGCAAGTTATGTGTTGGTTTTGTTTCTATAAACTCTAAATTCCATGTATGAATAGCCTATATTCACTTTTATCACATTGCTATTGGCTCCATGATTCATCACACGTTACACATGCTCAAGACACATGTTAGTTATAACAAGAGAAAAGAGAATATGGGAAAATCCAAGAAGAAGGAGCTAAACTATGCTATGCTATGCTATATTATATGCATTTGAGATTAAAGAAATTGATGTTAGTCCTAACTAGTAATGTTAGTGGCTATATGATTTTTATTGAGTTATATGGGGTGCATGTGATATATGTTGTAGTATGGTTTTTGGCAATGGTTAATATGGATCAAGTGGTGCATTTGGCAAGAAATGTATGTTAGTTTTGATGCATGGATTAATGGCATGGATTAATGTTTGGTTGGCTATCGTGTACTATGTAATTGAATGAAGGGAGGATGGAAGCGATGTGCAGTAAATGCACATCACTCCATACTTCTTCCACTGGCCATCACCCTAGCTTGGTTATTGTTCATTTGTTTTTTGTTGTGATTAATCTTTGATATTCAGCCATGGAAGGAACTACTCGACCAAGATCCCATTTTTAAGGCCATTTGGTTACAGGTATGTTTTTTTCGCCCATCCATGAACTCGCTTTGTTATGAAATAAATGTTGGCTCGATGATGTATTGATCTGTGTTTTCTTGGGGCCGACAACTGTGTAAACAAATGGTGATTTCTTTGGAATGGTTGTTTGTGTTATTCATTGAAAATGGAAAAATTGATGGTTGAAGTCGCGATTTCATTAGTTGTTCTGTGTGGTAGAATCTGTGATGGTTCTCTATTGTCTCTAAGGGTTTTTTTTGGAGGGTTCCATTCTATCTAGACTTGCTGGTCATCTCCTCACAGTCATTATAACCACACCGAGTTGTATTTGGTTTTATTGGGTTGTTGTGTATGATTTTAACCACCTTTGCGTCACTGCTTATCATTTTCCACCTGGTCATGGGCTCATTTTATGTTATTGGTATCTGCACAGTTGGTTATGGTGGCTAATATATGAATAGACTTGCTTTGTTAAGAACTAAATACCAATATAGAATAGAAAAACCTCAGAAAAAGTACTCAATGCCTTGAAAAGAGATAATTTCAAATAATAATCCTCTTCGAGGGGGCAACCTCCTTTTACCCCACATAAATGTTCAAGTACAAGATGATTCAAAATGAAAATGTCTCCTTGGTATATATAGGAGACTAGGAGGTATAATTACAACTAATGGCCTTAAGCCAACATAAATAAAATAACATTACTAATATAATATGCCCCAATTAAGGGGTAATGAGACAATATTAGGGATTAACATGCCCCTCCCCTTGAGACAAGTGTTGTCCGCAACACTTGAGTAACTCTGGATGCTTCTATATAAAAGTCTCATCTTCCCAACTGGAATCTTCAGCCGATAGTTTCCTCGATTTAATGAGATACTTTGAAATGGATCTATTCCTCAGCTGGCGAATTCTTGTGTCAATGATGGCTTTAGGTTCCAATATGATTTTTCCTTCCTCGTCAAATTCTGCCAATATAGTTTGAACTGGGATCTTGTC
>WSFP011420705.1:0-23016 GCA_009831015.1 Picea engelmannii
GAAGGTAACTTTTTCGACCAACTTTGAGACCTAAAACTAGCCTTTTGGATCTGGAGAGGGCTCTCTCGGAAATGGCGCGGTCTCCGCACAGGATATGAATTTGAAAACAATGGCTAGATTTAACACTTTTGATATAGTGGGTTCTTGTTATATTGGCGCAAGAAGGTAAGACTTAGGCTATGGGGTCTCTCTGAGGAAAATACGGGACAAATGACTCAGTGACTGGACTCGAGAGGATAAGGCGAGGCAAGCAACAACCTTTGGTGTAAAAATGTAATGTATGGCAGAAGAAAATACAGGAAGTAACTCAGAGCGTCGCTGCGGGCAAATTTGGAGTTAGCTTTAGAAGAAAACGTTGTGTCTAAGTAGCATGAACAAGAGGCATTGTACAATGAATCCGCAGGTTCAAAAATTCGTTCTGAAATAGATAGAAAAATATATGAAATAAAGATAACATGAAGCACATACGCAGAGAAAGAAAGCACAATACATCCAATTGTTACAACTAGAATCTTTTCGTCAAGTTACAAGACCTTTGCATTAAATTCCGGTCAAAACTTAGATTACATACAATATTTGTGTCTACCAAATTTGCCAACCAACCTTGTTTATATGAAAATCATCCCCATATATAGAAAGCTAATGTCACCCTTGGCTTCTAGGGTCGAACTACTCCCTCCTAGAATCATGGATCTGTTTTCTTTGAAATGGAACAATAACTTCAACGGATTCACTAAAAAGAGGAAACCTGACTTTGCCAAATCATAATCGTAACCAAAATTTCATTTACAATCATTGATCATGAGAAAAATTTGACCATATGGTTGTGATGAGTCATCATGTTCATTTTTTGACTCTTTGTCATCCCTGCGGAATGCACAACAAACTGGCAAAATAGGCGTTAAATATGACATCGTATATCACTGATAAAAACCAATATTTAGAAACCGAGAGAGGTTTTGGTATTCAAGCTCGTTATAGAGAAAATTTTCTCTCAATTCCTTTAAATTCATCTCCAGCTTGCTAGAATACGTGTCGCAAAAACATGTATCGGACATGAAATCATGAAAGCTGAAAAATAGGGCTCAAAGATTCCTTGGAATCTCCCAATCCATGACACATTTTGCAAATTTGAGAGAGGTTTTTATTATCTGTATTTTCCTCGACAAAAACCTCTTGGGGATTTTCAAAATTCTTCTCTAGTTGGTCATAAATTGATCTTGAATTTGACCACTAAACCAGTCATTTGTGCAACGCGACCTGTAGCCTATGTGCAAGAAAATCCTCTGTGAAAGCATCCTATGCGTGACAACATCCCACTACACGACGAAACCCACTGTGTGAAAGCATCCTATGCGTGACAACATCCTATTGCGTGATGAAATCCATTGTGCGATAACATCCTATGCGCGACAGCATCCCACTGCTCGATGAAATCCATTGCGCGATAACATCCTATGCACAACAACATCCACTGCGTGACAAAATTGTTTGTGCAGTGAAATGCTCTGCGCAACGCGTAGCAAATTTTGCAGCACACAGTTGCAAATGGAAATGGAACAAATAAATGATAAGCTTCCTTTTGAAACTAACCCTTGGAGATGTTAGATGATGCTAGTCATAAAAACAATATGGGCGTTAACATGCATGACTTTGAAAATTGTTGACAAACTTCTAACCTTATCCATGAAAATCATGGTGCTAACAGCTGGCTCCAATGGGGATGCTATCCTCCCTGTGAGGTAGAAAATAACAATAGACTAGGTGCCTAACCATTGGGTTGCTCCTGAACCATTGAAAACTCTGCTTTGACCTGTTGCCTGTATCCGTTGAAAATCCAAAATTGTGTATGCTTTAAACTGAAATCTAAAACTAAGATGGAAAATAAAATTGCAAATTGCTAAAAGAAATGCTTGACATGTTGAGCTTATTCACACCTACATATTCTAACTGTTGAAATGAACTTCCAATCAAGTGAAATCATAATGCTAGTGCAACCATGCAAGCACTTTATCCACTTTTTGCTTTCTTTGCACATGCTTGCTCCAAATCCAGTTTACTGATAATCCATTCAAAAATTTATATATATATTCAAATCTCAAAAAATTAAAAACATTCGGATTGTTTACTGCCTCCAACAAAATTGCAAGTGGGTCCTCTAAAACATGCACAAAGCAACAACCATGTTTCACTCCTTCCATTGCATTCTCGTTTTCATGTGATTTAACCTGGTGATTGCCACCAAGAGACTGAAAAATATGTTGAGACTGCTGGAAATAACAATCTTTTGAATCAGAAGATAGTGTTGGCTGAAATGAAACCCCTAGTGGCAAGCAATCCATATCTAACATTGATGTTGATTGACCATCATATTTATTTCCAAGCTGGTAGTTGATCATATGTTGCAAATCTAAACTGAAATAACCTTCCATGCAATCAACAATAGGGTCATTAAAAGTATGAGAAGGTTGTTGGTCCTCTTCATTGATAACAATTTTCTCATGTAAAACAATGTCGTTGTGAATGCAGTCAGACTTCACTGCTTCCTTTGTTATCTCATGATCTACTTTCAACAATTCAAAGGAAGAAAAATAATGGAAGACAATTTTCATTTGCAAGTCCTCTGTTGTCTTCATATTCAACATCATGCATGTAGGATTTCTTATTTGAAACATTATAAACATTTTTCTTCAGCAATTCGAAAGATGCAAAACACAATGAAAAAGTTCTTTCATCTAATTCAAAACTTTCTTCATTTTCTTCATTGTTGTCATATGCACATTTTTCAATTTCTTTGGATTGTTGAACATACCCATTTTCATATTCATCTTCGACCAATGGCTGCAATTTTGAACTGATAAAACCTTCCATATAACAAGCAACAGAGTCATTAAACACATGAGAATATTGTTGCAATTTCTTGTCAATTACTTCCCATGAATCTGTGTGATTTTGCATCAACACACATTCCTCTACCTCAGTGATGATCCTTAAATTTTCTTTCAACAATTTAAATGAAACAAGGCATAAAGGTAAAGAATTTCCTTCAGCTGATTCGATACTTTCTTCATATTCTTCTTTGTAGATGTGATATGTAGGTTGATTGCTCTCATTACACTGCTGAAAAGGAACATTTTATGATAAAGAACGTGCAGTTGGTTGTTCTAGGAAGTCAACATCATAACCATCATAATATTCATCATATATAGGCAAATCAACAACATCTACAATGCCATCTAACAAGAAAAAGCTTGGGACATCAACCTGCTCTTCAAGAAGTTGTTCACAAATTCATTTTCTTAACTGTCTACAAATGAATACATAAAACAATCAGCCCCGTACTTATCATGGGATGGATCAGAAGCGAAATTAGCACCTTCTTTTTCAATAAGTGGAATATAATCCTTTGTAAAATCATCACCATTTAAAGCTTCAAGAGGACATATGATATTTTTTTTTTCCTCAGAAAAAATCGTAATTTCATTATGAAGTAACAAAATTACATTCACAGATATGAACCAATTGTTGAGATTGTGTTCATATTTTCCATCCAAAAAGAAAGTTGTTTTGTTTCTTATGTTTATACATATACTTCACTTTTATATTTCCCCCATATCTAGTAGTCTCTGTTGTTCATATCAGTTCCATATACATTCCTTTCATAATACAAAATAGAAGTAAAAAGATCCCTTCATAGTATAGAGGCTCCTCTCATGTAGAGGTATTTTAGTTGCCAAAAAATGAGTTGTTCTGATTTTCATGAAAGGGTCAGTGGTAGTATCCCTATGCTCCATCAAGAGTATGTTCAATTACGTGCCAAAGTCCATAGGCTAGTTGTGTGGCTTCCTTGGAAAGTTTGTCTACCAATTGATTCATTTCCATGTAGATGTGATAAAAAGAGATATTTTCAAATAAATTTTTGATTCGAAGCACATCCTCATGCAAAGGGAGAAAACATCAGATTTTGCATCTATGTATTCCATTAGCCTAGTTGATGATAACTAGTGAATCTCCAAAGACTTGAAGAACTCTGCAACCCTTTTCAATAGCAAAGAGTAAGAGTAGTTTTAGGGCCATGAGTTTTGAGTAATTATTTGTTCCAGACCCCAGTCCCTCCTTGAGGTAAAAGTAGTGTGATGGAGAGAAAAAGAGACACCCTCCCCCCCCCTCCCCCACAATTTCTCTGGTTAGACGGGGAGGCCCTATCGAAGAAGGCCCACAGGATGCTAAGGTCAGGGGATTCCTCCTGGACAACCCTTTGGCACACTATAAACCCCCATCAGTAGGTGAGAAATATTTGTAGATGTTATAGCTTTGGGCCGCCACCCTTTCGGCTGAGATAGTTTCCCCCTGGAAGATGTGTCCATTTCTGGTGTTCCATAGACCCCAGGCGATAATGAATGGAAAATCTCGAAGATTCTCTTGTCCACGTTTTGTTAACCAGTCTTTTAGGGTCAGATCAAAGGTAGTGTCGTGCCATTCCGGGAGCATGGGTATTAGTTCCTTTATGAAAGTCCATACTTCGATGATAAAAGGACACTGAAAAAAGAGATGGCCCACTGTTTCTAGATGTGATTTACAGAGAGCACAACGACCTGGCCCAAAGAACAAGCGTTTTTGTAGATTATCCCAGGTAGGAATTTTGTTTTCTAGAATTGACCAGATTAAGAGTTTCCCCTTCGTTGGGAAGGATTGTTTCCAAATCTTTCGCCACCACCAGAGAGGCTCTTGTTGTTGTAGATCTGCTATTAATTTTATGTAACCAGATCGTGGAGTGTATTCATCGTCCCTAACACTATCCCAGAGTAATTCCTCTTCCCAATCACTCAGTCGAATGTAGGAATCCCAAAGGGTCTGCAAGTATATGTTCCAGAAAGGTAGGTCATCTTCTAGAATTCTGAGTCTCGGTCCTGCCAACCATCCTTGATGCCACAGGTTTGTAGAGAGGGGATCACCTATCTGAGCCAAATGAAGGAAGCCTCCCAAAGTCAGTCATTGTCTTACACCCTTGGGAAGGTTATGTCTAAGTTGGCTCCCAAACCCAGGGATCTAGGCCAAGATGCACCATGCATCCATTGCCCACTCTCCACACCAGACCCACCCCCACGAGAACAAAATCTTTAGTCAAGGATTTCCAAATAATAGAGGCCCCAGTTGTAGACTTTTTGGAGGAGCGTACCCGGTCTAATAAAGTGAGTGGGGCAATATAATTTTGATGCATTACCTGGGTCCACAAACTAGAAGTCTTTATCAACCTCTAAGAGCATTTTGTCGCGAGAGTTGTAGAGAAGTAGAAGATATTCTTCAGCCCCCAACCACCGAGGGCCTTCGGAGTTGCAATCCATTCCCATATTACCCAAGGTAAAACATTTTTATCCTTATTGCCTTGCCAAAGATATGTGAAGCATAACTTCCTCAATTTATCCAGAGTGCCTTTGGGAATCCAGGGGAGGGACATCCAGTAGACAGGAATAGCTTCTAGTACCGATTTTATTAGTACTAGTCGCCCAACTCTTGAGATCCAGCGATGGGTCCAACATTTTAGCCTCTTTTCCAATTTTTCTATTAGCCACCGCCAGTCGGTCTTCCTGTAGTCATTTGGTTTTAAAAGAAACCCAAGATATTTCAATCCTTCTTCAATATCAAAGACTTGAAAGGGAAGTCTCTCCAACAAGTAAAGTATTTCCTCGTCTTCCATCTAGGAGAAAGTGTTACTTGACTTTTGTTCGTTTATTTCCATGCCAGTGGCTTGTTTAAAGAGTAAAAGTCCATCACACAGTTTTACAATGTCCTGTCTTGAGCCATTACAAAAAATTAAGATGTCATCCACAAAGAGTAAGTGTGTTATGTAAAACCCATGAGAGATTTTGATGCCTCTAAAGCTTCCTGTAGATTTAGCTTCGTGCAGATAGCGGCTAAGACATTTTGCAACGAGCAGAAAGAGCAGTGGGGAGAGGGGACAACCCTGGTGTAGTCCTCTTTCCGCCCTAAAGAAGGGAGTGGCTGAGCCATTGATCAAAAGAGAGAAGGATATTGAGGTAAGACAAGCCATGATCCAGTTTGTAAAAGCTACACCAAATCCAAGATGGATTTGTAGCATATGAATGTAGATCCAGTTTACCCTATCAAAAGACTTAGAAAGATATATCTTTATTGTTTCTCCTTTGAGTTTTTTAATTTTCATGCTATGTAGACTTTCATGTGCCACACCAATTGCTTCATGAATCTATCTGCCTTTCAGAAACCACAATTCTTCCCCCGAAATATGTTGAGAGAGAGAATCTTTTAAACGAAGACTGATAACTTTTGAGATGATTTTGTAGATGCAGTTGTAGAGAGAGATCGGATGGAAATCATCAAAGGAATCTGGGTTATCAGACTTGGGTATAAGAGCAATAAATGTGGCGTTGATAGGTTTGTGTAAACATCCATTTTGCCTTGATTCCTCCACAACTTTTAGAATGTCATTCCCCAATAGATCAAAGAAACCCAGAAAGAATTCAATCGGCCAACCATCCAGCCCTGGACTCTTCCCTTTCTAGAAGGTTTTCATAACAACAAGTAATTCTTGTTCAGTAACCGAAGCCATTAATGACTCTCTTTCTTTTTCATCCACAAAATGTGGGAAGATTCTGGCAACTTTCATTATTTCCCTGATTGAAGTGCTTGGTTGTGCTTTGAACAGTTCTGTAAAATGTGAAATCCCCAAAGTTGAGAGCCCCTCAAAGGTGTTGACCAGCTGTCCATTTCTCTGTTTTAGGCTCCAAATGGTGTTATTTAGTTTCTCGCCTTTGGCATAGGAATGGAATAATTTTGTGTTCTCGTCCCCATTGGCGAGCCAAATAACCCTTCTTTTTAGTCTCTAGAGAGCTTCCTTGTCTACCAAGATAGTTTTCCGTCGGAGTTCTAGATGTGCAAGTTCTTCCCTAGAGATGTATCCTAAAGCAGGATCAACCTACCAATCCAATAACTTTTTTTCCAGGGTGGTTAGTTCCTGGTCTTCTTTTGATCATTTCACATGTGCCCATGTAATGGTGGCCTATTTGACTTTCTTTAGATTGTCCAAAAAGAGAGTTGCGGCATGTGTGTTGTGTAAGGGTCAAATGGGTACCCACAAGTTGCAAACTAAGGTATGATACTCTAGTTCCTTTAACCAACCTTCAAAGAATTTGAAGGGGTTAGAGTGCGTCAGATGTTGCCCCTTAATTCCATGATAACTGGATTGTGGTCAGATTCTCCTCCACTTGCAACCCATTGACGGACAAGTCCCAGGGAGTCCACCAGGTCCTCTGTCAGTAGAAAGCGATCCAAACGTTTGGCAATTCTAGCATCCCTGGTTCGTATATTCCTCCAAATTGGCTGTAATTTTGTCGGAAGGAGATCCAACAATCCCAAAGTATCTAGGAGGTGTGTAAAATAATCAGTCAAGGGGTCCGGAGACGAACGAGGGCCCCAGACCTCCGCTGCTCCCATGGAGAAATTTAGGTCCCCTCCCAAAATAACCCCTGCCTGGGAAAGCCAGGGATAGGTAGCCATAGAGTCCCAAAATTGTTTTCGATCAACATAGGGACCATAGACATTGATGAGTACCAAAGTGCGCCCGAGCTCTACTGAAAACATACTGAGGTCGATCCTTGTGTTAAATCCCCAAACATTTTCACATTTGACACTCTTAAGTCTCCATCCTGTAGCCAGACCCTCAGAGTGTCCCCTGGCATCAATCGCTACAAAGGACCATCTAGGGAGAAGTGCTTCTAAAGAATGAGTCACTATCTCACTGATTCCCATTGTTTCCTGTAGAAAAATTACGTCTGGGTTGTGTACAATAATAAGCCTTTTCAGAGACGATTTTTTTGTCGGGCTCGCCAAACCCCTACAGTTGATGGAGAGTATTTTCATGAGGTAACCAACTCCTAGGATTGCTTTGCTCTAAGCGCCCATTCTATGGAAGATTGTCTACGCGAGGCCACATCTAGTTTAGCTCGATCTTGCGCCAGTAAAAAGTGAGAACGTCTACCCCTTCCCCTAGAGGAGGACTGGGCCCGGGTAAGAGACCTCATGCCACCCCCTAGTTGATCTTCCGAAGAGCCTCCTCTCATTGAGTCAGAGAATATGGCCCTGTTTCGGAGGGTGTATCGAATTATAGAGCCCTCATAAGACTGGGAACTGGAGGAATAATGAAAAGCAGAGGGAGTCCCAGAAGGAGGGCTAGGAGGGGAGGGAAGGGAGGAGACAGGGTTCAGAGTAGAGTTTATAAGAAAGGAAGAAGGGTCCCCAAGGCTTAAAATAAAGGGGGTCTTCGAACCTTCGAGTTCCCTGGGCTGAAAGTTGTTTGTCACTTGTCCCTATTCAACGATTGGTGAACCGGTGACAGTTGAGTTCTTGGTCCAGCCGGCAGGGAGGATATTTGAGCCTTTGTGAGCAATGAGCCTCTGTCCACTGAAGAAGGACCCATCGGAGTAGAAGAAAGTCGTATGTTGACCCATCCAAAGTCCCTATCCTAAGAGCTCCCCGCCAAAGTGCCTTCAGAGTCCCCTCGGTCTGGTCTCATTATGTCCATCACAGGCCCTGAACCAGCAACCAAAGTACCCTGAAACTTCCCTTTAAAGGGTAGAGTGTATTCCTCCACACCATGTCCATAAGCATGGCATTTGTGGCACCTGAACGAAATGCCTTCATAATCCAGCGGACGTAGAAAAATACCAGAGGTTGTTTTGATTTTTATCTCCTTTAAAAGACCCAGCCTGAGGTCCAGCCACACCAAGATTATAGCAACAGTCATAAGCCTCGTTTCTTCAAAAGATTAGTTGGCCTCCAAGAAATATCTGAGCCTATTTCCAATGGCCAAGAAGCGCGCAGAGTTCCAGTATTGCATGAGAAGGCCCGGTAGCCGGACCCATACTGGAAAGACATCAACTTTCTCCCTCTTGGCGTCAAAGTTTAGGGTCCAGCGCTTGAGTACTATTGGGGTACCCACCATCATCCAAATATTTGAGAGGACCCAATCCACATTCGAGGAGGCTTTGAATACAAAGGAGAACCATCCCCTGGCGAGCAAACAAATGCAGGGAGAGGAGGTAAGTTTTGAGCCCCAGGATTTTTCCACCCAGGAGCGAAGAAACGTAGTTCCCAGTCTTTTACCTCTTTCTCGTCCTACCACCACTAGCTCAGAGAACTCCACCACTCAATCCATATCGATGTCTTCTCCAAAGACCAGACAATCTGGGTCTTAGCGGTCTCGATCGCACTGAGTACTCTTTGGCGTCGAGCACTTTGAACCCCCAGAAACCTTGGGGCGTTCTCATCTTCCTTTCTGAGTCAGGCCCTTGGAGCCCTGTCCCTGAGGGGGGTCAGCAAGACTGGGAGCCCTGCCAGGAGAGAGATCCCTGCCAAAAAAAGCGCCTACCATCATCACAGGTTCCAAAAGAGGTCCCGGGTCGTTGAGTAGTTCTAAGGGAGAAAAATGGGTTCCCGAGTATTCCTCCCCTAAATATTTCTTAGATGTGTCCCAACCAACTGCAATATATGTAGCCCCGGGTTCGGATCCAAGGAAAGTGAAAAGACCTTCTGACAAACCCAAAATCGGATCCAGACCAACCTCTAAGCCCACCAAAGTAGACTCTGATGGTCCATTTGTCAGCCCTATCGAAAAAGACAGAGGAGATAGGGTGTGATTCCCCAAGAAAATTCCAGATGTCAAGGAAATGTTCAAATCCTCCAGGATCAGCTCCTCAAGTCCCAAAGTAGTAAAGACAGGATTGGATGGGGACCCAATAACTGTTCCAGCCTCCAAAAATCCTGGGTCTGATGCCCCACCTGGGTCCATGCTGATCCTATCAAGAATAACAGAGGGATCACCGAGAAAACCTTCAAAGTGTGTTATGATCCAAGCCCCCACTAGAGGATTAATGCAACCGCTACCTCCCTGGCCTTAAACCCTACCACTAAAACCATCGATGGAGTATGGATCGGCTTCCTACCCGGTCGTCGACCACCATGCCCACCTTCTGCAACTGCCAGGGCACCTAAACGATCTCCAAACATATGATATTATTAACCCTCTTCTCAAGATTCAAATCAATTGTTCTTTGTTTGTATTCATTGTCATGTTCTTTAGCATCCAAATCCTCATTTCGAATCTGTTTACATGCTTAAATATTGTCTTCAACTTCCTGAGCATTGTTGAACATTTGTTGCAAAGACATAGAATTCCTCTCCATCAAAAGAAAAGATAAGTCTGATTGAAAGGTCGTTACATAATGGAGCATGGAAGCAACTTCAGGAGGTTGGACTTCTTTAGGCAGTTTATAATAAAAACTAGCAAACCACCTGCTGAAATTTGAGATGGTTTCATCTTTCATTCTTCTCATGGCATAAAATTATGAAAGGAGTAGATACCATGACTTTCTCTTGCCCCAAAATCTACTGAAAGTTTCCCTCGGTTCATCCCACAAGCTAATCGACTGAGTCTGCAAATGTATGAACCATGCTTTGGCATCTCGTTGTAAGGACTGAGAAAAGGCCCTCATAGACACATCATCATGTTCGATCTCAAAAAAGTCTATGAAATGTTCAAAGACCTGAATATTCTTTTCAGCTGACTATCCATCAAGCTCTCCATCGAACCGAGCAAGGTACTTATAATGTTTTAGAGGAAAGTCATGAAGGATGGAAGGAAATTTAAGAGGACTGTATCTTTCTTGAACCTTAGACGGTGTAGGATTTAAAACAGAAGGTACAAGCTCAGCTTTGGTTTCATTAAGCTCACAAGAATGATCATGAACATCATATGGCTCAGAGGAAGGAGCTTAGTGAATATCGATTATACAAGAAGAAGGAGGTATACCTACAGTTTTCCATGGAGGATATACAAGGGTAGATCTCTGGGCTTCATTTGAATGCAGTAAGTGAAGAAATATTCTTTTGAAAAACTCAGGAAAGGACAAGAAGATATTGATAAAACAAAAAAGTTCTTCTTGGACTAAACTTAAGCTCGAGTACCTAATTTTTCCATAATGCCCTTTCATATCTCTATCCATGGGTCTCATTCTCCAGTGGAGTCTTTGAATCGCATTAGAATCTTGATTGGAGTCGCCATGAAAACTTTAGCTCTGGATTCTTTTGCCAGTGGAATCATCTTCAAACTAGTTTTCTGATGTGTGGAGTCGCCAGAGCAAAAATATAGCCAATATGTGCCTAAGTGTCTGGTGCTCTCAGACCTTAGAACTAAAACAATGTCGTTCTTCCCAGGGAAAATTTATTCAATTATGTCCCCGACAACGACGCCATAATGTTAGCACTCCGTAAATCTGTTTGGCTAATAAACAAATGATGAAGGTAAATTTTTCAACCAACTTTGAGACCCGAAACTAGCCTTTCAGATCTAGAGAGGACTCTCTCAGAAATGGCGCAGTTTGCGCACAAGATATGACTTTGAAAACAATGGCTAGATTTAACACCTATGATATAGTGGGTTCTGGTTATATTGGCATAGGAAGGTAAGACTTGGGATATGGGGTTGGTCTGAGGAAAATACGGGACAAATGACTCAGTGACTGGACTCGAGAGGATAATCCTAGCTAAGCAATAGCCTTCAGTGTAAAACCGTAATGTGTGGCGGAGTTAAATTTTGAAGAAAACGTTTTGTCTAAGTGGCACGAACAAGGGGCGTTGTATAGTGAATCCGCAGGTTCGAAAATTCATTCCAAAATAGACAGAAAAAATATATGAAATAAAGATAACAGGAAGCACATACATAGAGAAAGAAAGCACAATACATCCAACTATTACAACTAGAATCTTTTCGTCAAGTTACAGGACCTTTGCATTAAATTCTGGTCAAAACTCAGATTACATACAATAGTTGTGTCTACCAAATTTGTCAACCAACCTTGTTTACATGAAAATCATCCCCATATATAGAAAGCTAGCGTCACTCTTGGATGTTAGGGTATAACTACTCCCTCCTAGAATCATGGATCCGTTTTCTTTGAAAGAGAACAATAACTTCAACAAATTCACTAAAAATAGGAAACCCGACTTTGCCAAATCATAATCGTAACCGAAATATTCTTTAAAGTCATTGATCATGATCAAAATTCGACCATATGGTTGTGATGAGTCATCATGTTTATTTTTGGACACTCTGTCATCCCTGCACAGCAAGTCTGCTATGCGACAGTAACCTATAGCAAAATGCAGCGAAATGCGCAACAAACTAGGAAAATATGCTTTAAACATGACATCATATCTCATTGATAAAAACCTATTTTTAGAAATTGAGAGAGTTTTTTGTATTCAAGCTCGTTATAAAGAAGAATCTCTCTCGGTTTCTTTAACTTCATCTCCAGCTGGCTGGAATACGTGTCTCAAAAACATGTCTCAGACAGGAAATCATGAAAGCTGAAAAATAGGGCTCAAAGATTCCTTCGAATCTCCCAATCCGTGACACATTTTTCAAATCTGAGAGAGTTTTTTATTATTTGTCTTGTCCTCTACAAAAACCTCTCGAGGATTTTCAAAATTCTTCTCCAGTTGGTCAAAAATTGATCTTGAAGTTGACCACTAAACCAGGCATTTGTGCAGCGCGACCTGTAGCCTGTGCGCAGGAAAATCCTCTGCGAAAGCATACTATGCACGACAACATCCCACTATGTGACGAAATCCACTACGCGAAAGCATCCTATGCGCGACACCTTCCCACTGCGTGATGAAATCCACTTCGCGATAACATCCTATGTGTGACATCATCCCACTGTGCGATAACATCCTATGCACAACAACACTAACTGCACGACAAAATCATTTGCGTGGTGAAATGCTCTGCGCAGCGCGTAGCAAATTTTGCAACGTGCAGTTGCAAATGGAAATGGAACAAATAAATGATAAGCTTCCTTTTCAAATTGACCCTTGGAGATGTTATATGATGCCAGACATAAAAACAATATGGGTGTTAACATGCATGACTTTGAAAATTGTTTACAAACTTCTAACCTTAGCCATGAAAATCATGGTGCTAACATGATCCATTCCTATGCGATTCCCAATAATTATCAAAACTGATCCAAAATGCCTATCCAACATGCCCCCAACACTCACCTGTGGCTCGTCCTAAGCCACTCAAGCCTTCTTCCAATTCACCATGAACTTTTTGAATGTCTCCTTTGTTGTCGTGGCCTTCTCCTTTACCTTTCTCTCCTTCTGCAAAATTGTGTTGATTGTTTCGACAGTAAACCGAGCCTGCATCTTCTCCACACTTTCCTCAACTACTTGTTGGATATACCTTGAGTGGTTGTTAAGGTCACTATCACCCTATATGCTTCATCTTGTAGTACCTCGATCTTTTGCACACAAGCTTGTTGCTCCGCCTTTAGCTGATTCATTTATGAATACAACTTCCTCTTCTCATCCATTGTCGTTACCACCTATGGTGGCAGTAATGTGCCCATTACTTCTTTGATCTGCGCCTTTTCCTGCACAACCTGTATCTTCTGGTTGATCTCCTATTTCTCCCTATCTTCATTTAGTTGTGTCCAGATGCCCATGGTTTCTACATAGAGATGATCACATTCTACCTCTAGGTTATTTATGCTCTCCACAACTATGGTCACTGTTTGTTCCCTTTTCTCCCTTTCTTCTAGTGGAGTACTCGGTGTCATGTGCGCTTGTAAGTAGACTATATGTGCATAGAAGTCCTGAATATATTTGCTTATCTTTGTTACTTGTTCTTCAACTGGGGCCTCCTTCTCTATCCGAGCCTCTGAGAGTTCTTTGTAGACCTACTCGAATGCTTGTTGCATCCTTTCGAACTTCTGCACAGCCTCATCCCACTTCTGCTTGACTTTGTTGTACTCCATCTCTAAGGCTACATTCCCTGTCGTAACCTTAACCAACTCGCTAGATGTATTTTCTGTGTGTGAGTTCATTTCTTACTTCACACTCATATGCAATTCTTGGAATACATATGTCGGCAGTTGAGATAACACTAAATAAATATGACTTAGTGCCCTTGCTTGTTCCTGCATCTCTATTGTTGGGAATTCTACCGCCCTTGTCACTAAATTGATCAATCTGTGTTCACATACTACTGCCAATGACTTAGAGATTGTCGACCCTACCTCCCCATTCTTTTTAGTTCCTATTGTTTGTTCATCCTCTGTATGATGCACTGGTGCAAGTTGTGATGCTTCTAGAAATTGGCGCAACTGGGCCATCTATTCCTACATCCTTCTGTGCATTTCTTCTTGTTAGTGTGTCGCAAGCTGAAATGTGTCATCTATGACTTCGTTCACTTGATCACCAACTTTTTCCAAATCTTCCTCTGTCTTCCTCTATATAGAATCTCTGTTAAAAATTCTCTCATATTGTTTTTACAATATCTTGGGATATTATATCAACAGTCGTTTTTATTAGTATGCTAAATTCAATATCGTTGACATCACTGTGTGTTATAATCTTGTTGTGCATTTTTATGTTTATATAATGGAATACTACTTAACTGGTTCTTTGTGACAATTACATATCAATAACAAACTATTAAATGCTCACTACAGATCTATGTTACACGCCTATGAACAGAGGAACAAGTTGTTTTATATTCGTACAAGATCAATGACAAGGAAATAAACAATGGATAGTCCTATTCACACTCATCATGTCCATGCTCCATGCTCCTTTTCACCATGACTGTCAGAAATTGCCCCTAAGTTGAGTGTTATGGGTGAATGTCCATAATGATGGGGATAATTTCCACTTGCACAGGAGGATTGGATGGAGTGCCATTTGGAGGACCGGATGGAGTGCCATCTGGAAGACCGGATGGAGTGCCATCTGGAATACTGGATGAAGTGCCATATGGAGGATCGGGTGAGGTATGTATATACTGTAAATGGCCATGATTGCATGTAGAAATGATCGTTCGAATTGATACACCTGTTGCAATGGTAAGTTAAGATGGTTTGAATCCAGTCCATCGATCCTCCATCTAGTCCCTCGTCCAACACTTCATTCAACACTCAATCTAGCACTCAAAACACATAGGAGATGGCGGTTAGTACATTGGCGGCCTTTGATGGACGAATCGGGTATATGGGTTTTATGTCCCCTCGTTCCCTACAACTATGGACCTCGACGCATCTTGGATTGGGTAGAGAGGGTCGACCCTTCCAGTGGTCGAACTCTCAAGCTCTGTAATAACCTATAAATACCACTGCCTATGACACGAAGAAGAGACAAATTTTATTATTTTGTACAGACATTATCACCATTTTGTTATATGCTCTATTTTTATGATTAATGCAAGTGTTGTGTTAGCTTAGTGACTGTGTTTTATTTGTAATTGCAAATACTCTTTGTAGGTCTATTCATTTGTTAATTTTGCAAATACTCTCTCTTTAGAAAGTAGAATTATAAATTAAAAATAGTGTTGATCCCTAGGGTAAACTATCTCCTTAGCTAGACATTCTTTCCGTTAACTTTTTTTTTTTCCTTGGCTCATATTGTGCCACAACTCTAAGTTTACTTACCCCAAGTTGGCAATTTAATTGAGGGAATTAGTACATATACAATACCCATCATTTTTGGCGCGGTTGCTGGGAATTTGTCGTAAGGTAGAAAATAGTTAGGAAGTAGGTCATTTATGAACATTAGCATTAGTTTGGTGGTGGGGAAACTTTAAGACGAGAAGTAAGAACCTGTGCATCTTTTATATCAAGTTCCCCCAAACCCAATGGTATTTTTTCTTGTTTACTGCTTTCATGAACAAACTGAGGGACCCAAAGGGTAGATACATCAAAACCAAACCAAAACTTTGGATCAAGGTTCTTTCTAACCTTTTTGGAGGAAGGAACACTCCAACCATAAACTCCAAAGAACCATACTAGAAAATAGAGGTTAGCTCAACTCAAAGAGATAAAGAAGTCTCTAAAGAGACCAAAACTGGGGACATTATAGAGCAGAAAATTGAAACATCAACAGTAGTGGGGTAGGAGGCACGACCACTCAGGCCTTAATCAGAACCAATCAACACAACCTTTTCCTTTTCACCACCATCAAGGGACTCTAACTTTGTAGATATCATTGACCATGAACATGTGAATGCTCTCTTTCGGAGTTCAACCAATATAATTGTATCCCAAGTTGAAACAAAAACTTTGGCACCAATAGTTTCAACATGCTCGAGTAAAGTCCCGGACATCCGGACAGTAGATAAATCTTCCCATCGAAGGGATACCCTTCCTAGAAAAGAACCATGGTATACTTTGTTATCTTCAAGGATAAAACCATTCAGTTACTCTCTCTTTGGAAACCAAAGCAGTATGGATGATCAGGAGGATCACAACCATGTAAGACACGCCCAAGGAGAAGAAGTTGGAAACCAAACAGAAACCACCTTCAGGTTTCCAATTTTGGATACCACACAGAATGTCAACATGAAGAACATTCCACTCTCTTCACTGCCCACCTTTTATGGTAAAATCAGTGAAGACTCGAATACCTTCCTATTTGAGTTTGACATCTTGTGTAGAAGCTACAACTACTTGCAAGATGCCCAGAAATTAAAACTTTTTCCTGCCACTCTCAAGGATTCTACACTAAGATGGTTCATGGGGTTTGGAGAGTCCAGTATTAGGTCTTGGGAAGACATGAAAGTTATATTTCTTAAAAAATACCAAGACTATTGCAAGTCCAAGAATTCTCGTAATGATATTTTTAAAATTCAACAGTTAGAGGATGAGAGTCTCGAGGATTACATGGAACAGTTTGATTATACTTCACAGAAATCGAAATACCATGACCTTCTAGTTGATGCAATCGGGACTCTTTTCCTTAAAGGAATTTTGGAAAAATTTCTAGATACACTTAACATGATGGCATCAGGTGACATCTCCCATAAAGCATTTACTGAAATCTGTGAAATGTGTAGAAATTACTCGAGGAGTAGAGCCAAAATTGGGAAGAGTGTTCGGGATCCTTTTAGTAGAAACCTAAAAATAGTTAGTTCATGTGGTATTACAAGGGTAGAGATAGGAAACCTATTGGAGAACTTCAAAACTGATATCACAAGTACAATAGGTTCCCATTTGGACACCCTAACGATTAAGAAGAAACATGAGGAGGAGAATGAAACAATGTGCATATTTTGTCCAAGATGTAGGAGGAAGCATTCCTCAAGGGAGTTCCAATTATACAACATTTCAGTTTTTGGCTTCTGCACTGAAGACCACCCAAAAAAAAAATGCCCATCACTGGCCTGTTTATTAGCCATTTACAGAAGTGGGGATCCCAGGGAATCTTCTTATGCACCTATGAGGCCATGGTAGCCTAGGAGTAAGCCTACATACCAAGATCTACCAACTCAAGTTCCAACCTATTATCAACAACCACAATATTGGAACTCACCAAATTGGAAAAACTGGTCTCCATAGTATGCTTCACACCACCCTTGGCTACAAGGATGGAGAGGAGGGTATACCCAAGGAAACACTCAGGCTCCACCTGTTCCTATGCCCACTCATCCTTACCCACAGTTTCCACCGAACATCCAACAAATTTTTCAAAGTTTTGTTCCCCACCTTTACCTCCTATTCCACAACAACCCAAACAATACCAGAATACAAGCTCCCCAATACCAACATTATTACCTGCACAATCGGTGCCCAACCTCATGAAAAGCGTCGAATTATCACGCAAAGTGCTAACTACTCTTGGGTTTGCCATGACCTTTTTCGTACTGGACCAGACTTGATTATTTGTAGATGTGTCCAAGAAGATGAGATACCAAACATACTACGAAGTTGTCATGATGGACCATGTGGTGGCCATTTTTCTGACAAACGTACAACATATAAGGTTTTACAGTCAGGTTACTATTGGCCTATCATTTTTAAGGATGTTACAAAATATTTGAGAAGTTACGATAGCTATCAAAGGATAGGAAGACCCACATCAGCTGATGAAATTCCCTTATGTGCCCAAGTTATGATAGAACCTTTTGAGAAATGGGCCCTTGATTTTGTAGGACCAATTTCACCCATGTCTCATAAGAAAAATTATATTTTGGTTTGTGCAGATTATGTCACCAAGTGGGTAGAGGAAAAATCCTTATTTAGGGCTACCGAAAAATTTATTGTTGAATTCATTTATGAAGAAATCTTTACCCGCTTTGGTGTTCCTCGTGAAATTGTTATAGACCAGGGCACACAATTCACTTCTAAGCTGATGAAGGAATTAACGGAGAAATATGGGATCAAGCATTGTAAGTCTTCAACATATCACCTGCAAGCTAATGGTCAAGTAGAGTCCACAAACAAAGTTTTGGAACCTATCTTAACCAAATTTGTTCAATTACACCATAGGGATTGGGCTAATAGACTTCCAGAGGCTTTGTGGGCATATTGTACCACCTAGAGAAACACCATTGGGCATACCCCATATGAACTAGTTTATGGAAAACAAGTACTTCTACCAATTGAATTCCAAGTAAGGACTTTTCGTATTGCTCCACAATTGGGATTAAACCTAGATGAGGCACATAAACAACGAGCCCTACAATTGAACCAATTGGATGAGATTAGACAAGATGTTATCCAACGGAAAATGTTATTTCATATGTAGAGGAGCAAGTGGCATGACAAATTTATTAAGAAGAAACAATTTCAACCTGGTGATTGGGATTTGTTGTTTGATTCCCGATTCAAAACTTTTAAAGGAAAACTTACCACTCGATGGTTGGGTCCTTATGAGGTAGTTACCGTGTATGATAATGGGGTAATGGGGTTGTGAAGATGAAAACAATTGATGATGAACAAGTCTCTTTCGTAGTGAATGGACATCAACTTAAACTTTACCACAGACCCATTTCCAAAGAAAATTTTCTACAGGTCATGTCAATTGACAAGGCATTGGCCTTAGTCGATGGGGAAGTTTCTTCTCCCTCTCCATGTTCTTGAAACTTTTTCTGAATTTTGATTGTACATATGTAAATAATTTAAAGTGTGTTTTTGTTGATAAACAATTTTAGAGATATTTGTAGGTATTCATTTCACCACAAGTGGACAATTTCAAGGAGACAAAAAGGGAAGTATTTTACTTCGGAAAAATATGTTGTTATATTTGAACTTTGTTGTCTGCCTAAGCATCAATTGAATAATGATTTCTTATTATGCTTAGAAATTGCTTGTTGTGAATTAGCCATTTTTTACAATATTTCTATCTTTCTTTCTCTCAAGGCATCTTTAATGGCAATTGCCCATAACCTCCACCACTAGAGGATATAAGGAAGTGACAAGTTGTCTTATCAAACCTAGAGGTTACTCGTACAATTTCCCCAAGAACCCTGAGTAGGTGAGTAAAGTATCTTTATGAAAGAGTAGCAAGAAGGTTTGATTAGCGGTTACCCATGGAAACATCAATATAACTTTTAAAAAAAGAAGTGAGTAGGGCCTGAGGACACATTTCTATTATTTTCCAATGGTACCATCCACTACACACTAAAAATGCTTGATTATACCATATATTTAGATAGGCTACGTCCACTTAAGTATCCCTTACATCAAGACAATCTATAAGGAATACATAAAGAAGAGTCATCCTCTAACATAAATACCATCCCAGTCTTAAATAAAAAAAAATTAGAGTTGCCTCCCCATCTTCTTGCAAAAATCAATCTTTATATAAAAATCTTAAAAGATGGTGGACCAGTCTCTCCTATAAAGGCTGTAAGAGGCTAAACCGTCGGGATACTGAACATGTTTGTTGGCAGTGGGTACCGGCCTATGGTATGACTAGGTAAACCTGTCGGAGTACTAAACAGGCTTGCTGGCGGCGGGACATTTGACCTAGTGAGGGTGATGATCTAACAAACAATAAATAAAATTCCTAAATCTTAAAACTTGTCCTGATGTACGACATTACTTGTGGGAAAAGCTGAAAATAAGTATGCATGGTTAAGCAAAGGTAAATGAACTCCATCACTCTACCATTGGGAACTAAATTTAAGACAATTCTAAGACTCTCTCGCCTACCTCTTCTTAACTATATGTAGGATGTTATGTCCTACAGGTGGGGCCATATTTTAATTGTCTCGTCAGAATAATGCGTGAAATTTATCTCTACACTTGGCGAACTGTAAATCTTAGGCTATTGGGAGAATTGACTGGTTGCCTATATATTTGATTGTCAGGTGTCACAATACTTAGGAGTGGGGGAGGGGTTTCCTAAGCTGAAAAATTATAAACAGTTCCATCTATATTACAATCCATGAGAAGAGAAAGTAGAATCTATGTTAAAAAATCTCTCATATTGTTTTTACGATATCCTGGGCTATTATATCAGCAATTGTTTTTATTAGTATGCTAAATTCTATACCATTGACATCACTGTGTGTTATAAGCCTGGCGTGCATTTTTATGTTTATATAATGGAAGACTGCTTAACTGGTTCTTTGTGACAATTACAAATCAATAAGAAACTATTAAATGCTCACTATAGATATGTGTTACATGCCTATGAACAGAGGAACAAGTTGTTTTATATTGTTACAAGATCGATGACAAGGAAATCAACAATGGATAGTCCTATTCACACTCATCCTATCCATGCTTCATGCTCTTGTTCACCATGACTGCCAAAAATTTCCCAAGCTAAGTGCTATCAGTGAACATACATTATGATGGGGATAATTTCCACTTGCACAGGAGGACTAGATGGAGTGCCATCTGGAGGACCGGATGGAGTGCCATCTGGAAGACTGGATGGAGTGCCATCTGGAAGACCGGATGAAGTGCCATATGGAGGATTGGTCGAGGTATGTATATATTGTAAATGACCACAATTACATGTAGAAATGATCGTTCGAATTGATACACCTGTTGCAATGGTAAGTTAAGATGGGATGAATGGTATATTTTTTGAAATTCATGTTGGTAATAAAATTAAAACTTTTAAATGAATTTTTATGATCAAATGTCCAAGTCGAAGACTTGGACATTGATCTAATTCTCACATGATTTCATTTTCCTCCAAACTACACACCATTCAAAATTCAAATGTTGTGCAATCATAGTCACACATGGCGACCGTGGATGATGAATTCGCCCACGAATTCAACCGCTTCCACCTTAATTGCATTAAAAACTGGGTACTTTTCCCCGATTACCATTCCACTCATCCTCTATTTGTTGTGTCGCGCTCACCCTCTGCCTGATTTCTTTCTCCTGTGTCGTCCTCGCACTGTAACCATGCCCAAACGCTATGAACCATCCTCCTATGTCGAGCTTATGTCCATTCCAGAATTTGTAGAGTGTAGAGAGATCTTCCTTCACGCAGGGTGGGGACCATTCTTGGCCAGTCTGCAAGGCCACGACAATGGTATCTCACTACAATTCTCTCTTGGGTTCGATGGGAGACTGGCTTGCGTAGGGTCTCTAGCCTTCTTGGTCTCTAAGGAATCTATTGCCTTAGCCACGAAATTTCCACGGGGTGGGGATCGATGGTTCAAACACTATCAATTGTCATGCCCAAGCTATAACATAGTGTTCAAGGCTGAATTTCAAAATGTTTCTGGAGCCAAAGGGTACTCAAAAGAATGGATCAAGGATGAATTTATTAACCCCCTGATCGTAATTACCAGGCTCATCACTTGTGAAGGTAGGTACTCTGTTTTCAAAGCTTGTCATTTTCATCTGTTAGCCCATTTTCAATTCAATAAACCCTTGAATTTTCCTTTCTACTTCTTGAAAAGTCTTGAGAAAATGTCTTCCCAAGTTAGTAAAAATTTGGCCAACCCTCACAACAATTTATTCCACCATGTCCTCATTAAATTGCTTGTTATAGTTGAATTGACAAAATAGAGCAAGACATGGGATGAATTCCTCTACCAATTCTCAAACCCCCATCTCACAGTCAAGACAAGCAAGAGATCAGTCGATTCAGGGTTTGTCACTCCACCTAAGCCTCATTCTCCAAAAACTCAAAACCCTCCAACTCAAACTATCTCTCTGTATGATCAAAAGGCCAAGAAAATTAAAGATTCCCCTACAGCCTCATCTGGTAAGAAAATCAAAAATCATGCTGATAATTCCCCATTGCCTTCAACAACTATTGATCCTCAACCTAAGAAGCTAAAAGATGCATTTCAACAAGATTTTCCTTCAGTCCCTACAAAGAGGAGAGGACCTAATCGATTCAAAGGGGGGTCTTTTCGAAGAAGCACCCAAAGAATGAGTGGAAAACCCAATGTAAAACCTCTAAGCACTTCAGATCCTATCCAATTGTCTTCCAATCATGATAGCGCCCATAAAAGACTCAGAGAAGTTTTTGCAGAGGAGTTTAAGACCGATAAAGAGGTCCAATCTGAACCTATTACACCTAGTCTCCCTCACCAAAACATTGTTACTCCTTCCTCCCAGATGCCTACATCATCTTCTAAAGTTGATATACCTTATACATCCATCAAGGGATCTAAGCCTTCTTCTCTTGATTCATCTGATCATACCCCAATTATTGAGAAATTGCAACAAGAAAATGCTTAGTTGCTTCAACAATTGGAAGAACGAAAAACTATGGATAGGCATCTGCATCATGACAATGTTGTATTTCAAGCAAAAGTGAATTCTCTTCAGCGATTGGTTGATCAGACGACCACCACCAATCACAGTCTCTGGATACAATTGAAACATCATTAAAGGCCTAGAAAAAGTCTCCAGGGAAAGAGGGAGAAGCTTCTAAATCCAATCCACCTCCTCCTTCACGAGTATAGTTATGTCGGATGATCCATTTTTGTTTGCAGAGGGACCTACAAATCCTTAGGCATGGGGGTAGTATTGGGTTGGTGTTTTGACTATTTTTCCAATGGCCAAATCTTTTTTGCATGCGAAATTATATATGTTATGCTCTCATTTAGCCATTTTGAAGGTATTATCAAAGATTTATACATCAATTCGCCATAGAATCACACAAGGTATGTATAATTATCGTTTTTGCAATGATTTTACGATCAATTCATCTCAGTTAAAT
>ML863399.1:8656-23142 GCA_009831015.1 Picea engelmannii
ATCAACATGTATTTATATTTATAATGTTGTGAAAAACCTTAATACAATAAAATAAAAGTTAATACAAATAATCTTAACTTAATACAAATAACCTTAACTTTAATAAAAACATAACTATAATTTTAATGGGAATAACTCTAACCCTAATCTCACTAATGTATAATACTAATGATAATTTTCCTTTAAATTTTAATGCATCTAAGATTGATGTCTAAGAATTAATCCATAATTAATTCATTTACTATTTTAATAGATTTACATGATGAGAAGAAGAAGTAACCATGGCCTGTGGCATTGCTACTATCAAATTCATAGGTTGTCACCAACTTTGAAATGATGAGGATTATACATTGTAATGACTTTTTATGCAATTAAAAACTATGGAGAGCTCCACATTTCTCATAGAAATTTCAAAGTGTTTCAAAGCACAAATCGAGTGAACACAGTGAATACTGATCGGTAAAATAATATTTTTTTCATTATTTAAATGACGTTTTTGAATAGGTAAATCCACTACCATAAAAAGACACTTAAAACATTATTATGCAATTAAAAACTATCGAGAGATCCACATTGCTCATAGAAATTTCAAAGTGTTTTATCTACTGGTACTCGAAAAACCATACTTCTGAAAAAATAATCTCTTGTAACTTTGCCTTGATTCATTTTGAAAACCTGTGGGCAGTGAATGGAAATATATTGGATCCAATGAAGGAGACCTATGGGAGCGTTGCATGGAAGGAGAGAGTGGCGAATTGGAAAGCTAAGCACGATAAGAAAAGTGGGAGCATCAAGGATGGCATATATGACCGGGACGAAGCCGATGATATAATGTACTAATCACACAATCAATTTGTTGACAGTCTTCAGATTTTTTTTCCTGAGATTCAATTCGAATGTATGAGACATAGCATTAATCAAATCTTAATACTAATAATGTTAACATGGACATTTGATTTCATATTCAGTATTGGCAATATCGATCAGGATGGTTGAAGCCGAAGCGAGACAGCCTCTCTCGCGTAAGGTGTCGATCCCGTCGAGTAGAATCAATCCCTGGGATTCTTCTTCAGCCATCGATTAATGAATCCTTCCAAGGATGCACTTGGCCTCTGCGAGATCTGGTTCGCATTCTCTTGGATTCTGGATCAGTTCCCCAAGTGGTTTCCCATCACTCGCGAAACCTATCTCCACAGATTATCTACGAGGTATGATGAAAAATCAATGAAAAACTCATAGGAATCAATGGACAAAAATAAAATTAAAATGGATCGAAAGATGGAACCAGACGATAAAAATTCAATGGATCAATATGAAGCCCATCTTAACCACCCTGCGTCCAACTTAACCACTGTCGTGCTAGTTGAAACGCACGCGTGGAAACGCTTCACATCCATAAAATAGTGGTAATTGATATCCTTATAATTAATCCCACCTAAATACTAAACGTGGAAATAGGCGATCTATACCTATTAATCAATAAACGTGGCAATCAATGGCTAGGCCAGTAATTCCTTAATCATATTAAGTAAATGTAAATGTGAAAAAGTAAACAAGGAAACGTACTCATTCATAAATGTAAGTTATGAACATTAAATTAAATTATATTCATTGATTTGAGTGTAAGACTAAGAATATATCAGCATCTTTTATTGTTGATCATCATATTAGAATTGGCAATTAAAAGGCTCATTAAACCATAAATTCCAATAGAGGAACACCTATCGACCTAATAATTTATATTTGACATCTCAATTACAATTACACACCTTGAAAGATGTGATTTTAGCTGGCATGAATACACTCTCCACTCTCCATGACATTATCATGATATTCTTTCACACACCTTGGAAAAAGTGATTTTAGCTCACATGAATACATTATCCATGACATTATTGTGATATTCTTTTTCAAATAAGTGCGAACATGTAACAATATATCATGTACATCAAATCAGTTTCTCACCTTCATTAAGTTATACGTAATCACTGCAAATGGATGCAAATGCATGTAACTACACAGTTGGGAAAGGGTGATTTTAAGGCTAAGAGGATTTTAAGTAAGAATAGGGTAATTTAAATAATACATTTTCCTTTTCTCAAGCAAAAATGTGATAAGTCTATTTTGTGGGGTTGTGACAATACATACTTTACATTAGTTTTAAGGTTTTTTTTTTTTAAGCATTTTTCCTTTTTCAAGCAAAAGTGTTATAAGTCCATTTTGTAAGTCTATTTTATGGGGTTGTGACAATACATACTTTACATTAGTTTTAAGGTTTTTTAAGCATTTTCTTTTTCAGGAAAAAGTGTTATAAGTCTATTTTGTAGGGTTGTGACAATACATACTTTATATTAGTTTTTAAGAATTTGGTTTTTTGGATTTCTGGAAAAAATTGTAAAAGACCCAGAAAAGTTTGTTGAGAATTCTAAACCATTTCTCTATTAGCTGAGCAGTAAAGATTACTCGTTCTGCCCAATTTTTGTTCGTGTCTCATGTTTGTTGTGTGATGTATCTTCTCTATTATGAGACTCATTTATCCCTGCAAGGATATTTGCAAGTGGTATCAAAGAATGAGGTTGTCTTGAACCATGGAGAAGAGGACATAGAAGGAGATTCCACGAGGGGAGGGAGAAAGGGGCCGAGCCAAATGGTATCCAAACATAGGGTTATCTCGTAAGTGTTTTGGAGCTGCAGATGAATCTACCGTGGAGGGAGACTCTACACATGCATAGAGGAAGAGTCACCGAGCGTGGAGGAAACCGAAAGGGCATCTTGTCCCATTTGATAGAGGTCGAAAGGAAAAGAAACCCACACGTAGAGGAGGACAAATTGGCAAGGTTTTATTGTTTTCGTCAATTATGTTTACAAGCTTGAATCCCAACAAGTGGTAACAATTTTATAGGTTTTACATATTTGCAACAACTCTTCATCTGCGTCTTAAATTGCACCCGTCATGTTAATGAACTCCCTCATTAAATACGTCCTGGATTTTCTATGAAGGAAGGTCGAAATATTTATAGAAAATTTAGCCACTTTGGCGCTGCCAACAGGTTGGGATCATGCCAGGATACTCTTGGGGAGGATCATGAATGCAATTCCTATAATGATTGGCAGATAGAATTGGATTTTTCTATAATTAATCCATCTACCAATAATAGTGAGAAAGTGCCATGCATTGGCTTTGGTTGTTTCCTTTAATAACATCTTCCTCACTCAAAATAAAGTGATGGAATAGATGGTGATGTTATAAAGAATTGATATGGAATACACCCTTTTGTAAGGGATGAGAGCCATGGACGTGGGTGCAAGAGGTACCTATGGGTGGAATGACCCAAGGCACCCTTCACAATTAGTTAGAGTTCATGCTTACTTTAGTAGAGTTGGTTTTGGTTTGTTAGATTTAGTTAGTTGTGAGATATTTTCACAAACTATCATATCCTATTTTAGTTTGTAATTGAGATATTTTCTCAACAAGTTGTTAGAGTGTTCTTAAGAGTGTTTGTCTATATTAAAGAAAAGCTTGAGGTATAAATATGTGTGATTTAATAAATAAAATAGATTTTTGCTATATGGTTCTCTAATTTGGTATAGACCTAGCATCTCTAGGTGTAAATCGCTCAGGGAGTTCCCACGAATGTATGAGAGTAGAGTGTTTGTTTGAGTGTTTTTATTTTTTGAATTTGGATTGAGGATGATGCAAAGGTTGAGGGAGTCTCAAATTGTGTTTATGCTCACAACTTTTCTATAGAATTTTCCCTATTCTTTAGTATTTCTCTTCATTTCAATTCTACCCCACTTTGGCTTGGCTAGAAAATTAATATAGAAAGGCATTGAAGGTTAAAATACTTTTGGTTTGTTATATTCTTTGCAGTGAAAGTCTAGTTGAGGTGGGGATCGACTCGAGATAAAGGTCAAGGTGGTTCGATTGGGTAAAGTCTAAGTCGAAGATATGGACAACAAGTTGAAGGTCGAGGTGATTCGACTCAGTAAAGTCGAAGTTGAAGATATCGATAGCAAGTCGAAAGTTGATGTGGTTTGACCAGGCATAGTTTAATTTGAATATATCGAAAGAGTAGAAGCTCTTCCTTGCAAAGAAATCTTGAGAGCTATTGTGTTTTTGTTTTGTGCTTGGTCCCTTTGCAGCGAGATAAGGGAGAAGAAAATTACCCCTAACATTGGGTGGGGGACCCTAGCATTGACTGGAAAATACCGGTGAAATTTTGGTTTAAACAAGAAAAAATAAAAACTTCACCCAAGTATTCAACTCCAATGGAAGATCACCATCAAGGAATTAGACACTTTTGGGTTACAGTATTTTATACTAAAATTTTGTATGTTAAAGAATATTATTGCTGCAAATCATGAACGAATTGTATTCGGTATGCATCGTGGTGAATGGAATCCATACTATGAATCGATTGACGAATCTTATGGTGAATTATTGGATTTAACCAACTTTCTGTGTAAATCGTGGTCGAATGTTAAACCTTACAACAATAAGTAGATTTTCTGGTTATTTTAATTGTTGATGAATAATAATCTCGATGAAGGATTTCTACATGAACAAAACATACTTTGAATTTTGAATATTTGTTAAATCTAATTATTTTATATATATGTAATACTTACTATCATTATAGACATGAAATAGTTGGAGTTTTCGATGATTGGTTAAATGAATCTAACTTATTATAAACTAAGGTTTGACAAGCTCTGTATCAATCATATTTCAGTGGGAGTTATAATTCAATCACTGCAATTTTGAAACCCGAACTTTGTTGTTCTTGTGGAACTAATCATAAATCGAATTTGAACTTCGTAAGGTTCTTGTAAGATATTTGTAGATTATTACATTCTGAATTTTGAAATCCGTATAGTCTGTATGGAACTGAGTGCATATGCTTATTTCGAATTTGTTGGTCACTGTGTAAAAACTTTTGCGAAATCCGGATTGATTTTCGAATGGCACTTGAAAATTAATTCAAAAAAAATTGAATTTAACCTTTCTTGTGTCTCTGTAAATTATTTACAACCCGACGCTTAAACTTATTTAGTCGCTATAAATTTTATTGCATTACAATTTTAATGGCTTAAGTTTTTGCGTAGTTAATTATTTATCCCTGGAAGAGATTTGGAATGAACATTGTAGAGTCACTATAACTTCAATTTTGTTGGTCTCCGTAACATTTTACATTCCGAAAATTTTGGTATGTCACTTGGTACATTGTTAAAATTATTGCAACTCTACTTGAGATTTTATTAGGGCTGCTAATAAGACGATTTTATTAGGACTGCTACTCCTTAGTAGAGTTGCTTGATAGTAGCTTATACGAAACTAAGGTTCAGGATTACCGATCCTGAAGTTAATTTTTGGTCATTATAATTAATGTCGTCGAGACTGCTCCTCGGGGAGGATAGATGCGCAGCAGTATTGTCCACTTCAAGCAACCTTAGAGACATATTTTGTGAGGCCATCCCCTTTTCCTTTTCCTTCCTCTTTGTTTGAGGAAATCACTCTTGTTCCTCTTCTTTCATTATTAGTCTGAATTAATGTATCAACTATATGGTTTTCACTAGCTTGTTAGTTGCTCGACTTTTCCTATTGCTTAAATCTTTGTTTCATACTCCACTACAAGGTCGATTTCTACTCACTAAATTGAGAGTTTGTAATCACCTTTGTAATGCTTTGCCTCCTGTCCCATTTCCTCAAACTCACACATCATGAAACATTGCCATGGTGTTGGCAATGTGTTATGTCCTCTGCTCTGGATGTAATCCAAAGTTCACCTTACACGTGTTTTAATAACTTATTACTTTACACCTGGAATGTTTACGATTGGTTCTTTTACTAAGATTTGTTTTAATTCGATTAATATCAAAATTTACTTTTAGACCGATGTGAAGTTGCGACCAGATGTATTGAACATTGACCTCAACACATAATATCGATGCACACTCGTAGAGGGGAGTGGTGATTCCAACGAACTAGGTGGTAGAGGCGAATAGAGAATCCGATTAACTTATGTCATAAATCCGATAGACCACTTGTAAGTTAATGCGAAATTTTATAAATACAATTATTATGGAAATTTAAAATAAAGTGTGTAAGGAGGTATGGTCAAGGAGTTGGAGAAGCATTTAAATTTAGGATTTCTATACTATTGGTTTTAGAAATAAGTGTTGTATGGCAGCATAGTCCCTCTCATGTTGGAATGGGAGTAAATGCATGGGTTGCAAGTTGCAGTACATGTGGTATCCATGCAGAATTTAATATTCCCTAATTAGTTTTATTTAAAATTTATGTACATCAACGAAGGTTTCTAGTATCTAAGTTTGATATTACATGAAATATTTAATACATAACTCATGTAACCCAACAATTACGGAGTCGCTAGTTCACATTTTTTATTTTTCATGTCCAACCTGTTCCTGATATACATTTTGCACTCAACACTTTCGTCATATACATTTTACACCCAACAATTCCATCATATACATGAAACTGAGTCTCATGTATATGAAGGAATTGTTGAAGCTGGACATGAAAAATAAAAAATGCGAACCCGCTATTCCGCCAACCCATGACTCCGTAATTGTTGGGTGTAAAATGTATATGATGGAAGTGTTGGGTGCAAAATGTATATGATGGAAGTGTTGGGTGCAAAATGTATATCACAGAACAAGATCAACATAAAAAATGAAAATTAAAACTAAATTTCACCTTTATTATCATAAACAAAATCAAAATTTCAAATTTACATTTAAAAACGTTAAGAATAATATAATATTGAAAAAAAAAAAAAAAAAAATTTATACTATTTATTAAGTAAAAAGTGTTATAGCATTATATAAATTACTATAAATCTTAGTACAATGTTATAATATTTTATAAATTACTCAGTCTCATGTATATGACGAAAGTGTCAGGTGCAAAATGTATATCACAGAACAAGATGTACATGAAAAATGAAACATTTGAACCCCCCACTCTCCCAACCCACTACTCTGTAATTGTTTGGTGCAAAATGTATGGCTGAAGTGTTGGGTGCAAAAAGTATATCACTGAACAAACTGTACATGAAAAATGAAAAATAAAAATAAATTTCACCAATCAAAATTCTAAATTTACATTTTAAAAAGTTAAAAATAATATTGAATAAAATTTAAATAATTGTTTATACTATTCATTAAGTTAAAAGTGTTATAGCATTATATAAATTACTATAAATCTTGGTACAATGTTATAATTTTCTATAAATTACTCAGTCTCATGTATATGACGGAATTGTTGGGTGCAAAATGTATATCACATAAGTGTTGGGTGCAAAATGTATATCATAGAATAAACTGTATATGAAAAATGAAAAATGTGAACCCGCTCTCTGTAATTGTTGGGTGCAAAATGTAAAAAAGAAAATTAAAAATAAATTTTAACTTTATTATCATAAACAAAATCAAAATTCCAAAATTCCAAATTTACATTTAAAAATGAAACATGTGAATGTGAATCCGCGACTTCGCCAACCCCCGACTCTATAATTGTTAACTGCAAAATGTATATGGCGCAAAAAGTATATCACGGAACAAGATGGACAATGAAAAATGAAAAATAAAAATAAATTTCACCTTTATTATCATAAACAAAATCAAAATTCCAAATTTGTATATAAAAACGTTAAAAATAATATTGAATAAAATTTAAATAATTGTTTATACTATTCATTGAGTAAAAAGTGTTATAGCATTATATAAATTACTATAAATCTTGGTACAATGTTATAATATTCTATAAATTACTCAGTCTCATGTATATGACATAATTGTTGGGTGCACAATGTATATTACGCAAGTGTTAGGTGCAAAATGTATATGAAGGAAGTGTTGGGTGCAAAATGTATATCACGGAACAAGCTCGACATGAAAAATAAAAATTAAAAATAAATTTTAGTTTTATTATCATAAACAAAATCAAAATTCCAAAATTTCAAATTTACATTTAAAAACCTTAAAAATAATATTGAATAAAATTTAAATATTTGTTTATACTATTCATTAACTTTATAGCATTATATAAATTACTATAAATCTTGGTACAATGTTATAATATTCTATAAATTACAATGTTATAATATTCTAAAATTTACTCAATCTCATGTATATGATGGAATTGTTGGGTGCAAAATGTATATGATGAAAGTGTTGGGTACAAAATGTATATCAGTGAACAAGAAGGACATGAAAAATGAAACATGTGAACCCTCCACTCCGTCAACCCGTGACTCTGTAATTATTGGGTGCAAAATGTATATGGGGGAAGTGTTAGGTGCAAAAAGTATATCACGAAACAAACTCCACATGAAAAATGAAAAATAAAAATAAATTTCATCTTATAGCATAATTGTTTATACTATTCATTAAGTAAAAAGTTTTATAGCATTATATAAATTACTATAAATATTGGTACAATGTTATAATATTCTATAAATTACTCAGTCTCATGTATATGACGGAATTGTTAGGTGCAAAATGTATATCACAGAAGTGTTGGGTGCAAAATGTATATCACGAAACAAACTGGACATGAAAAATAAAAATTAAAAATAAATTTCAAAAATTCTAAATTTACATTTAAAAACGTGAATAAAATTTAAATATTTGTTTAAATCTTGATACAATGTTATAATATTCTATAAATTACAATGTTATAATATTCTATAAACATGTGAACTCGCTACTCTGCCAACCCATGACTTTGTAATTGTTGGGTGCAAAATGTATATGGCGGAAATGTTTGGTGCAAAAAGTATATCACAAAACAAGATGGACATGAAAAATRAAAAATAAAAGTAAATTTCACCTTTATTATCATAAACAAAATCAAAATTTCAAATTTATATCTAAAAACCTTAAAAAACATATTGAATAAAATTTAAATAATTGTTTATACACTTCATTAAGTAAAATATGTTATAGCATTATATAAATTACTATAAATCTTGGTACAATGTTATAATATTCTATAAATTACTCAGACTCATGTATATGACGAAATTGTTGGGTGCACAATGTATATAATGGAAGTGTTGGGTGCAAAATGTATATCACGGAACAAGTTGGACATGAAAAATGAAAAATGTGAATCTCTTACTCGTAATTGTTGGGTGCAAAATGTATATGACGAAAGTGTAGGGTGAAAAATTCATATCACGAAACAAGCTAGGAAAAGTGAAAATTAAAAATAAATTTCATCTTTATTATCATAAAAAAAATCAAAATTCCAAAATTTTAAATTTACATTTAAAAACGTTAAAAATAATATTGAATAAAATTTAAATATTTATTTTTACTATTCATTAAGTAAAAAGTATTATAGCATTATATAAATTACTATAAATCTTGATACAATGTTATAATATTCTATAACTCAGTCTCATGTATATGACATAATTGTTAGGTGCAAAATGTATATGACAGAAGTGTTGGGTGCAAAATGTATATGACGAAACAAGCTGGACATGGAAAATGAAAAATCTCTGAACCCTCTACTCTGCCAACCTGTGACTCTGTAATTTTTGGGTGTAAAATGTATATGGCCGAAGTGTTGGGGTGCAAAATGTATATCACGGAACAAGCTGGACATGAAAAATGAAAATTAAAAAGAATAGTGAATAAAATTTAAATAATTGTTTATACTATTCATTAAGTAAAAGGTGTTATAGCAGTATATAAATTACTATAAATCTTGGTACAATGTTATAATATTCTATAAATTACTCAGTCTCATGTATATGAAGGAATTGTTGGGTGCAAAATGTACATGACAAAAGTATTGGGTGCAAAATGTATATTACGGAACACACTAGACATGAAAAATGAAAAATGGCAACCTGAAACTCCTCCAACCCGCGACTCCGTAATTGTTGGGTGCAAAATGTATATGAAGGAAGTGTTGGGTGCAAAATGTATATCGTGGAACAAGGACATGAAAATTGAAAAATAAAAATAAATTTCACCTTTATTATCATAAACAAAATCAAAATTCTAAAATTCCAAATTTATTTTTATTTTTCATGTCCATCTTGTTCCGTGATATACATGTTAAGTAGACATTTAAGGCTTTGAGGCCTATTAGGTAAAAATTTAAGGCTGTCAGAAACATTTAAGGTTGTCAGAACCGTCCAAGGGCCTCACGATGTGTGTACATTTAAGAAAGAATGTGTGTGGCAGGCTTTGCTTACGTTAAGTACTTAATAATAATAAAAAATAGAAAAACATTGGATACACTAGCATATCATATATTGGGATATATTTAGCTAGCAAAAAATGATAAGACAAACATTCGAACTAATGCTAGCATTAATTCACCTTCAAGCAATGCATAAAAAAATATATGATTCAAAAAGATCATATACGATCAAAAAGTTTGGATAGGCTAACATATAAAACATTGGGAATAGCGAAGCCGACAATAAGACCTCCAATATGTTATCCAATCAGATAGTGACATATATGGTACTTTTTATTATATAAAAATCAATGTTTTTTGTTCCCTAGCTCCAACATTAGATATTATGCAAATATTTTTGGTCAAAGGGAAAACTAATACCAGGTCAACAAATTATCAATTGTTATAGTCCATCTATGTCTAGGCAAGGACTAATAATAACTTAGTATTAGGAATAATAATAACTTTTGTTATTCAAGAATAAATGTAATTATAACTTAAGAGTGCAAAAAAAGAGTGGTAATAAAAAGTGCATGTAAATTGGTTCTTTAATGATAAATTCAACTACCTCTTTAAGTGTTAAACAATGACTATGGAATTGAAATAAGATAACTATACATCGGGATAAGATGAAAGTTTGATTGTGAATTTCCAAAAATAAATTGAAGTGATAATGTTTAGTATTCTTGGTATAATTGTTTTTACTTTGGAACATGTCTCACCTATTAAAACTAGAATTGTTGTTGACATTTATGGTTAGCGATAAGAATTTTTTGTCACTTATGAATTTATTTGAATATATTGATTACTTTTCGTTGAGGTTACTATGAATTATGGTTATGTTAGATTTAGCACTAATTTAAATGATATCGTTGACTACGATGAATTGTTAGTTGTTTATCTTACAAAGTAGATTATAACATTGGCATGCTTATGATAATAGAAATTTTTTATATTGGATTGAAACTTGAAAATAGAGTAGTTTGGATGTGAAATTTGATTAGCAAGTTGATGATTTATGTATAAGAATTTGGATCCATTGAATATTTTATTTTTGTCTTGATTACGTGTCTTACCATCAATTTAATCTTGATTCTAGGTTAGAGTTGGTTATGGGGTAAATATCTCCATGTATCTCAGAACAATCGCCAGTCCTGAGACCTTAAATAGTCGAAATCAATCAAATGAATCCTGGACTTGAGTGTTGATTATGTGTCTTAGATATCCTAACCTTGCAAGGTAGGTTGTGTTGGTAGATATCTTTGTTATCTTATGCGGTATGGATTATCTATGAATAACAATGATATTGTATCTAAATCTTGTTGTGTAGTGCAATAGATGAGAATAGGATGTGTAAACAATGATGTATGTTAATTTTGCATAATATTTTCATTGATGCTTAAAAAAAACAAAATCACTATTGTACTCACTTATTTCATGTCTTAAGAGAGGGGACATTACAGGAATCCCTCAAGCGGGATTGAATTCAAACAGTAGGTTTTGTGTATGTTCTCTTTCCTTTCTTCCGAAAGTTAGTTATTATAGGTAGCTACTTTCAATTAACTACTTAATTAAAGTTTGAAAAAAATATTTTAGGGAACTTCTATGTTGTGGCATGTGACCCAAAGCCATAGGACTTAGATTTTCATAATATTTAAGTGAAATTTTAAAGGTGCGGTGTTAAATACCCGGTGGATCGATGACTCGATGGTCCCAGTGGGATATTGACATAGAGTGTACGTGAAGGAATATGTGCTTGGGAAAATCCTAACCATTCATTAAAATATCAACAGTTGCAATCGGATTGGACTCACGATGGAAGTATGTACTTGAAAGGAGAAGGTCAATGGGTCAATTGTTCGATGGTATGGTAGTATACCAGATAAAGATAAAAGGTTTAATACATATGTTTAAAGTTCCTCGGGGGCTTGGTGGGCTAGTAACCCAGTAATTCCAATGCCCGATGGCCCTGTATGCTAGATCGAGGAAAATAGTTGAAGGTGTAGTGGTGAAGGCCCAGTGGGCTAGTGACCTGGTGTTTCTAGTGCCTAGTATACCATATAGAAGGGTCAATGTAGTGTTAAATAATTGGGGAGAAATTTGGGCCTGTTTCCCAGGGGCTCGATTAATATTTTGTTGGGGACATGATTTCATATCTATGGTTGAAATTTAATCCAAGAATGATCTTACGGTTGTTGAGCATTGAGGGTGTGTTGTGTATGTCAAGTTTTGGTGGTCCAAATAACCCAGTGAATTGATTGAACTTTTGAATTGACGGTCACAATATACTCCTTGACTCGTCAGACAATTGTCAAGTGTCAAATTTTATGATGTGTGTATGTGAACAGATTGCGTGAAATGGAAATAATTTGGGATCGATTTCAAAGGATTTTTGCATCCTAGTTTAAAGAATTTGGTACCATGTGAGAACGATATTTGGTATGTGGACAATTCCTAGGGCATATGGAATCGTGTTTGAATCCAACCTGATTCATAAAAATTATACACAATGATATGTATAAATAATGATTCCCTAATTATTTTGAGTAGGGATGTGAGTGGAAGTATGTGGATGAGGAAGAGAAGCTATGAGGTTCTCAAGTGGAAGAAAATTAAAGAGAGAAAGATGTAACTGTCTAAGGTTGACATGGAAGTGTGATATCGAAAGGAACATATGAATTATTGAAAATTGTGAAAATGTGGAGAGTGTTGTGGAAAGTACAACAAAGACAGAGTAGCTGAAAATAATAGATTTGTGTAGGATAAAGGTTGGAGAGAATTTGTATTGTGTATTGTTGAGAGTTTATGATCTGGATTATTTTCGGCGTGAAATGAGAGCGGAGATATAATAAAGAAATGCACAGAGATATCGCGTATATCCAGTAATATAACAGAAATATATCAGAGATGCAACCATAAACATAGAAATACAATAATACATGATTTCTATTAATGAAATAAATGTACAGAGACTGTAAAAATACAGAGTGAAAGACTCGCTAGAATGGTGGCAGCTTATCTCTGAGAAGAGATGTGACGGCTAATCGCATTCGCAAGAGGATGGTTACAATGAGGCTCTGGAGGTCTTTTTACAATAATCGGGAATGCCAAAATTCCTAAACATCCAAAAACCTAACCCTAGGAGATGAAGCGCCAAAAGTCATGTGGGCCCCGTTTGGGTAAGTTGGTCCATCAACTTCCCGGGGTCGTAACTTTTGCATACGATCTCTGTTTTAGGCGTGTGATAGCTCGTTGGAAAGGTATATTCAAGGAGATTCATTTTGGGGGCTCAATTATGCCTTAAACTATCATTGAGATCCTCGATCTTGAAAAACATTCATTTAGGCCCTCAAAATGGCCCCGGAAGTTAAAACCTGCTAAAAATAGTAAATTGCCAAAATGGCTAGAAAATTGTTTTGGGCCATTTGGAAAAGGTGGGTGGACACTGATATCCACCTGGATTAATCCTCCCTCCTTAGGAAGCAATGGCCTCCATTACTTTGAGTTCCCAGGGGAGAGGGAAAATCATTTGTTGAATCTGCATCTTGGTGAGCTGCTTGTCTTGCTGGAGAAGTCACGCTGCTTAGTTTGTGGAAATCTGTCACGAACCTGTGGCTGGAAGGTTTGGACCTTTTTAACCAGTCTGGATATTTTAGATGACTGTGTGAAGAAGGAATCTTCGTGCTTTGCTTCAACCTTGTCGACCTGCTTCTGTTGGATAGAAGGTGCCTTGGCTGAAGCTGTGGTGGCTGCAGTATCCTTCTGTTCACCCTTTGAACAGATTGTGGAGAAGATGAATTTTGTAGTATGAAATACTACCGTGCGGCACTGTTTAGGTGGGGCAGTAGTTGGAACTACCTCTGGTATCCTGTAGAGATGACCCCCTAGAGTAATAATGACACTACAGGGTCGAGGCTCATAGATAGCATGGCGTTTCCACATATATGGTTGTCCCAAGAGAACATCACAGACATCCAGTGGGGAAACATCACATAATACCTCATCCTTGAAGGGTTGGATGTCGTATGACAATCGACACTGTTGGCTGACACGAAGATCTCATCCTTGGCGAAGCCACCCAATGTTGTATGGTTGCGGGTGTGGTGTTGTCGACAATCCCAACTGTTTGATGACCTCTGCTGAGATGAGGTTCTTTTGGCTTCCGCTATCAACAATAAAATGCAGTGGGGTCCCCTTCACCCACATATGTGAATGAAAAAGGTGCTCCCCCTCTTCTGGATCTGTTGGTTCTTCTGGTTGA
>WSFP011420709.1:0-23016 GCA_009831015.1 Picea engelmannii
TTTTTGGAAATACAATGCTCTCTCATTGAATAGATTTGTTTCCTTTAATACAATGGAGGAATGACACAATAAAACAACTTTGTTTGATATATCTAAATGTGATGCAATGACATGCAATTGGGATGGATGGAGCTTTGGGGAAAATCCATCCCACCCGGATTCATTGACCTATGTCTTCTTCATGAGGTATTTGGGTGTGCCCCTCTGAATATATCTGATTTAGATCAAAGGGGATGGGGGGATTTGGTTTTTTCAGTGAAGGAAAGATATTTTTTCTTGTTGGAATCCTCTCCAATTCACACTAGAAACAAAATATGGAAGAGAACCTAGTCAAACATGGGTATGACAAAAATAAACATATTTAGTTGGACATTGTCTCATGGGAAGATCCTTACATCAAAAAACCTGAAGAAGAGGGGAATATTGGGTCCATCATAGTGTGCCTTGTATAAAGAGGAGGAGGAATCGATAAATGATTTATCATAGACTGTAATATTTCCAAGGAGGTATGGGGACATGCCCTTCAGGGCCTTAACAACAAATTTCGTCAGCCTAAAAATTATATCGAACTCTTCTCTCACTGACGGAATAGGTACCAAGGATCATTGTTTGACAAGCCCAAATTTGCCAAAATCTGGGATGAACTACCTAAGTTCATCTTCTAGAAAATATGGTTGGCCAGGAAAAAAAGATTTTCAATGTGGAAGACAATAAACCAAGACACAAAGCTATTAAGGCCACCTCTTTATTAGTTGAGAACATAATTCAAAAGTATAAATGGTGGGATTAAGATATGGATAGGGAATAAGAGGTTTGAGCAAGGAGAAAAAAATTTGTTAGCTCCCATCTCTCCAGGAAAACCTCTACGAATTTATCTAGGAAAATTTGGTTGATTATAATGCACCCTCTAGAGTATCTAGACTAGAAAGTTTAGAAATGTGTTTGACATATTCTATTATTCGATGGAGCTTCAAAGGATAAACCAAGCATGGTAGGTGTGGGGGGGGGGATTTAGGATCCTGAAGTAAATGAAGTTTTGAATTATGCTCGGAGCCTATGGAATGTCTCAAACAACTTGGCGGAAGCTTATGTGCAATGGTGTCAGATTAATCTGGAAAAGGAGGAAGGAATTAAAAAAATTAGTTGTGATAGGAGACTCGTTGTTGGTAATTCAAGAAATGATCAACCAAGGCATTGCTTCTAGAAACAAGATAATCTCTCATTTAAATAACATCAAGCATCTATCTCAATCCTTTGAGAAAATTTATTCTGTTCATGTAAAAAGGGGGCTAAGTGAAAAGGTGGACTCATGGGAAAAGAAAGTAAAGTCTCTTCAACAAGGATCATTTCCCTTTAATGGGGTTCTTCATCCTCTCCAAATCCATTAGTGTGATGGGAAGGGGCACTTTATTTTATGGGGTTATGAGGTCGAAAATAGTTCACAAGGGGATTTACAAGCCCTTGGAAGAGAGGGATAAGATAAAGTCTAGATCCAAATTTCATCCCACGCATATAATTCCAACTAGAGGGGTGTAAAGGATAAGAGGCAGGTGGCCTCCCATACTCACACATGCGGAACATCCCCTCACGTGAGTTAGTATTAACTCCATCTATTGTGAACAATTTGAAGTATATGGGATAATGGTGGGTCGTGAGATTTTGTGTTGTGTGATGAATTGAGAAGGAGCTTTGGGGGGTTTTTTGTTCAATCCTACAGGAGAAGATGTGAGAGGTGGAGGTGTGAGGATGAGTTTGGAGGTGGAGGTTTTTGTGTCAATGTGGGTAGTGTATGTCTTAATTTGAAAGTGTACTTTGGATTCGAGCTTTAATTTTATCATTGGATTGATATTAGGGCATTTGAATGGTGAAGGTCGACAACACTTCTTCCTCTTCTTGTTTATCCTAATATTCTAAGAGGATTCACCTTGTCATCATTGTAGGTATTTGGTCTTATCTTAAGCTTTGGGTAACCTAGAATTTGAGGGGCCTGAGCATAATGGATAGCTCAAAAATCAAGGAAATTTGGACGGTGCTAAGGAGGCATGAAGAAATTAGTGTAGTGAGTTCAATGCCCAGACCATGATGTATTTCCCAGAAAATATGGAAAAACTAGAATAGGCTCTCAATTCCCTATTAGTCAATGTCACATCCCTCATCTAGCAACATAGGCTCTGGTTTGACTACTTGAAAGTAGAATGTAGGCATCTATGATCTCTAGTTTCAACATTGCACTTGAATTCTATGTCATTAGTATCCAACAACCTAGGAAATGGATGGCATAGAGTAATGGAAGATGACATTGTCAATCAAATTGGATATCCAATGGATGTAGAGGAATCAAATTTTCCCCATGGGCTGAGGAAGATGAAGCACAGGGTAGTGTCCACACTTAATTCATGAAAGTTTTTTAAGTTTGTGTGTATCTTGGACCAATATATCATGATATCTACTACTGGAATTACATGGAAGTCCAATTTAGTTTTAGAAGTCTCTAATGGCATGTTATGTATAGAAAATAGATTGGTGGATGAGCCTCTTTTTAAAATCAATTTTGATGTAATATTGAGTTGCATCCCCGGTGCAGCCCCACTTTATAATATATATAAAAAAATTGTGTTTCGGTTAAAAAAGAACTTTCCCTATAAACTCACTTTTATAAATAAGTTATTTTTATAATGTGAGTGACCCACTTTTATAAAATAAGTGAGAATCACTTTTACAACGAAGTTACTTTATAAATGAAATTTGTGTGCAAAATGTAACTTAAAAAAAAAGAACATTAAAGTTGTCTTATGAGTGATTTGTTTTTTTAGTTTAAGTGAAATGCACTTTACAATAAATGTATGTTATAACTTAAAGTTTCATTAACTTATCCAAAGAGAAACTTAATGAAAATAAAAACTTCAACTCAAGGCCTCTAATTTAATAAAGTAACTTTTAACCAAGTGAGTTAATGCAAAATATATAACAAATGTTAGGAAGGAGAAGGGGGGATTGTTTTCAACTCTTTGTCTCAAAGTGTGTTCTTACTTCCAAAAGCCTTATTTTTTCTTGGAAAAAGAATTCAATACAACTACAGACAAAGACAAGCAATTTTTTCTGAAAAACAAATCGCAAACTTTATCAACTAGGGGTTAGATATCGACTAATCTACCTGAAAATGCATTTTTTTCTCTATTTTTTATTTCTCGATATTGAAAAAATTGCAAGACAAAGAGTGTAACACCCTGTTTTCCCCCAAGTGTGTAATTATGCTTAAGACTTCAATAATTGTAATGGATGAACACTATAATTGTGTTTTATGTTTAATGAAAACACCTACCAATTGACTAAGGGTGAGCCTTGCAATACTAGCCATGATACCATGGGTGGGAATTGGTGAGGAGGAAACTGGGAATTTTTTTGTGAAAAAAATAAGAAGCTTTCCTAGAAGCCCAACCTACACCTGAACAACCTCGAATGACCAAATTGTATGAAGTACCATGTTCAACAAATTTATCGAATTAACAAGAACTGTGACCTCAAAACGAGAACTCTAGCCCTTAAAACCCGTATTTTTGCATTAAAAAACATGAAAATCAACCCCCAAATCAAAAAGTGGTGCTATTGGTAGCACCATTTTTTCTAACCGAGTCAAAATTACAACATTTTTCAAGCATGGCCTTAAAAAAACAAATAGTTGCTAAGAAAAACCTTAAAATCAACACCTAAATAAAAAAGTGACGCTACCTATAGAAAAATGTTTTTATCTAAACGTACAGTGGCCTTGACAATAGATCCCTATGTTGGAGTTACTTCACACACACCTAGGATTTATTTTTCCTAAGGTTTTTCCTTGTTTATTAGTCATCACTAGTCATTATCCAGACTCTTATATTTTAGGGTAGAATATTCCACCTAGAGAATATTCTCTTCAGTTTGACTAGTTGAGTTGAGTCTAGATGTTGCATTGGTTTTGTCACCATGCAACATTGGGATCATCACCATGATAATGCACACTTTCCTTGGGATAATCACCAGACTAGTGCATTACCCTTGATTCCTTGATCTACTCCTCACTACACTTTGTTCAGACAGTTAACTGAAGACTGGTTGACTAGTTAACTCAGCTAGGTGGAAATTCACTCTCGTAACTTCCTGAGAGACTAGACTAGGTCTTAGTTCACTCCCGTAACTGTTGGTGTATTTCCAGATCACTCTACACCACCAATATGGTGCAATGGTTCTCCCCCAGTGCACATTCATTGAGTTATACAGAGTATATCATGTGTAAATTATTCCTTATTCATTACGGTTAATGAGAATTCTTCCATTATTTCTCTCTTGCTTCTTATTTCTCATTTTTTCTCTGCAAATGTGTGTGGTATTTTCTAGATAGATATATTATGTGTAGTTTCAACACATTTACATGGTATCATAGCTGATGGACTGCTAAGAAAAAGATACACCAAAATTTTTTGCAGGTACAAAAGATTGAAGACAGTGGAAAAATGGATTTCCAAAAAGAATTCATTCTTACACCTTACAATTACTTTGCATGGAAGGAGAAAATAGTCATGCATCTCCAAACTAGAGGATTGTACAGGTTAACCTTCAATACATACACAGAACTAATATCAGCCATAGAAAAATCCAAGTATTTAAATCGAATGGATGAAGCATTCGGAACAATTTGCAGTCTTATTTCTCTCGATCTCTTTTTTCACATATCTACCTATAAGACTCCCAATGAAGCCTGGACCACCTTGGAAGGGATATTTGGAAAATAAGATGAGATGAGGGGACACATGCTGGAGGTGGAATTTCTCGCATTGGATCCAAAAAGCTTCGACAATATCCAATATTTCTTTACAAAATTCAAGGATTTACAGTTGAAACTCAAAGCTTGCAGGGTTGATAAATCTAAGGAGGAGAAACAAATGGTTCTCACCATTCTCTACAAACTTAGTCATGAATTCTCTGTGTTCATATCAACATTCCATTCAGTCAGATTTGCCTCTAGAGCCACATGGAATATGCCTTCTCTTGAGGACTTTATCAAATCCTTGACACAAGAGAAAACCAAGCTCATCAACATGGGAAAAATCAAAGGCCCAAAGGTGCATGCACTTACTATTGTTGGAAAAAGGGCAGACCCAAGGTTCAACACTTCAACATCACACCAACAAAATCCTAACTACCGGCCCTTTCGGAAACACCTACGAAGCAGATGAAGTCTCACCCGAGGTAGAGGCAGGGGTGGTTGCAGGACTCCAGTGTCTGCAACCTTAGCTGGGACACAGATCTGTGATTAAAACATCTTAACAGAGAATTTAGCAGTTATAGTTCATTAGTATTCATTCTTTGTCTACAACGCAAATAAACCCTAATTACAACACAACGCAGTATTCATCCAGATCTAATATATTCAAGCACTAAGCATATCAACACAAATCAGATCTAACATTCACTCACATCACTAAGCATTGAGCTATAATATCATGTCTATATAAGCATACATTACTACACTAAGCATTAACCATATGAACAATAAATCAATCACAATCACAAAGCTACCATAACGCAGGATATACGTGGTTCACCTCTAGCCTGGAGCTACATCCACCAACTCTTCTTCTCTTTATTATCTTCAGTCAATTGTCTATATGCACAGAGCCACAAGATCCTACTCTGCATAGGACAAGAGATCTACGCGCACTCAGCTAGATCCTCCTTCCCCGAGCTAGGTTACAGTACGAAGCCTTTACACAATCTCTTACAGTCACTTTCACTTAGCCTTGCAAGATTCACACAATATGCACAGAGCATGTACAACTATCACTTGCACTTAACACCTTGGTCTCTTCCTACATCACCTAGAAATCTATTTATACATTACAAAATGGGCCTAAACATGGGTAAACCCATGGGCTAATATCCCCATACCCGTTACATAAGCCTAAAACCCAAAAATCCCTAAAAAGGGGCCAAGATTCCGTGATCTTTGTTTCGACTTGTGTTATGCCTTTGACAGCCTGTCGAAGTCCCAAAATAGGTCAAACCTGATTAAGGATCTCCAAAACTTGGTCAAGGGCCAATAGGCCCCCAACACTCACCTGTGACTCATCTCGGGTCACTCTTCTTTGGGTAGCTCTTCCTCAAAATCCTCGAGCTTCGCTTGATCTTCTTCGACTTGATGTTGTGCCAACGCCTCCTGCTTGGTGAGCTCCTGAAGAACTACCTTGTTCACCGGTCCTTCCAAGAGTTGCTCAACTGTAGTGACTACTTTCTCTAGTTCTGCTCCTCGTCCTTCAATCTCCTCAAATAGTTGACAAGCTGCATCCTGGACTGGTTGGAGCCTCTGAGTCACTTCCATGACTTTTCTTTGTATGGCGTGGACTTGTTGTTGAACAATGCGATGTTCCTATGATCTTTTCATGCTTTCAACTACAGAAAAGAGCTTCAATTATTCCTCTACCATTGTTGCTTGTTGCTTTGCTTCCTAGAGTTGGGACTCCAGATTCTTTATTTCAGGATCCTCAGTAAGTCGTTCATAAGTCTATGCACTACGATCATTGAGTTGTTTACATTCCATGGCGAAGGTCTTGATTCTCTCAACTGCGCTCCGAGCAGTTGATTCTCTTTGATCCCTCACGTCCTGCGGAGTGTCTGGCACTGACTGTAGCTCTAGATCTATTATTCTCTGTTGAATTTGTTGAATGGCTTCAGTGAGCTTCGTTACTTGATTCTCTACTGGGTCTTCCTCCTTTTGATCTAAGCCCATCACAGAGCGAAGTGCTCTGCTGACTTCTTCTTTTACTCCAACTTGCTCGGTGAGCAGTTGTTCCTTCTCTCGCTGGATCTATACTTTCCCTTCTTCAAATTTTGACTGGAGGCCATCCTTCTCCTATTGCTCAATCTTGCGTTTCTCTATCACCTCTTGTTTTTCTTGCTTCAGGGCCACCGTGGCATATTCCTTTTCTTCTTGGGCGCGACGAAGGTGAGCTTCGTTCGCATCGCCTATCCTACGGAGTTGGGTAGGCTCATATCCCAACTATGGTTCATCTAATGGCGAGAGAACAGTGGACACTGCACGACTGGAGTGAAGGACTTGTTGAACCCCTATCAGCTCTGTCTCAATTATTTCATACATGGCTTCTTGTTTGGCTTCGTTGTTCTGCAAAATGTCCTACAAGGTGTCTGATACAGTTGCGATGATGAAGTTGAAGTCATCAAGCATGAGCACAGTCTACAACTTTGTCTTACTAGCTCTGGATTCTGCGAGGTGGGTTTCATGGGAGAAACCTTTATTTTATTAGATGGATCAGTGTCATCAACGGGATCCCTAGGTAGTGTTACTTCGCCTTGCTTATGTTTATCTTCTTTCCCATTGGTCTCTTCTTTATATACTTCATCGTTACCTCCTCCTCCAGGTGATTCTGAAGTAGTTTATTTTGATGTACTGCTCAGGTTTTGTACCTCTTCTATCTTCTTCCTTCTGTTGGTTCCAGGTGTGTCATGTTCTTCGTGACTGGCCTCTGGTCTTCCAATTAGTTTGGGATCGGAAAATTATGCGGGGTCAACGGGGATAAGGAGATTTGTAGGCCAGTCCTTAGTTATCTCTTCTAGGTTCTCTTTTGTAAGCTTATAGTATGACTGAAGTTCTTCTTTACTCTCGTCTATGCATGGATACAATTTGCAAAAGTATTCTTGGTGCAACAGTCGACAGAATAAGTAGACTGTGAAGTAATGGATCTCTCCAACGGGTCAGAATATTTCATCAATGCAGTTATGTCTATTGCGGCGTGGTCCCAACGGCCCGATGGAGAGATTTTTGACCATAACTATTGTTCTAACCATTCGGGGTGTCAGTCTAATGGTTATAATGCTTCCAACGATCATATCTCTCTCCCACTTGGTGTTGTTCTGATATCCCGACAAAGTTCCAGTTTTGCAAACCTACCTTCTATGAAGTCTCCTCAGAACCTCCTGCAACTTTTCTAGCTTTGCTCTCATCTTACTGAGCTTTTTGTCTTTCGTCCCTGTGATCTGCGTCTTGGTATTCCTCTTTCCATTATGATTTTGATCTGTACTCAACATAGTAACTTCGCGCTGATGAGATTATGTCATAGGGTTCAAAGGTAATACTTCTTTTATGTCTGGGGTAGGTTCTCTACTTTCCTATATGGATAGGTTCTTCAAGTCTTCTTGTGTTTTTTCAGCTTCGACAACCCAGTATTTGGTCCTAAGTTGCTTTGACTTGTCCTCTTGTTCTTATATCAAGCGTGCTATTCTCCTAGTCATGAAATCTTTTAATTCTTTCTTTGTATGTTCTAGGGCCTCTTCTTATTTTCTCTAGATCTGATCTCTCTCAATCGAGGGTTTTCCTAATAATATAGGGAATGGGACGTTTTTCTCAACGAATTTAACAACCTCAAATTCTTCCTTTGTCGAATTTCCATGAGAAAGCATAGAGGTTTGGGTAAGTATTCCACATAGGGTTATGATTTTTCCTCTAAAGAATCCTATTCCTCCTGTTGGCCCTTGGTTATGGAAGGAAGCAAAGATCGAGGAATAAAAGGTCAAACGTGAACTACGCGGGAGACACAATGACTGTCACTGGGTCGAAGTAAGCAAAAGAGAAGAAAAGTCGGAGCGAAGTACGGAAAAGAAAGTCATTGGATGAGGATATCGAGGATGACATATCAACAAGGAAGATGGATCGAGGACAACTCAGCAAGCAGAGAAAGACACCATTGGATGCTTTGGAGCACCACGTGAGAAGGGAGGAAAGACAGGATGGCGAAGCCCTGAAAAGGCCAGTCAAGTTGACCTAGGGTTTTAGACACCTAGGGTTTTGGGTAATTAGGGTTTTGACACCTAGGTTTCGACCTAAGGTTGTCGTTGAGGGACTATAATGTATAAATAGAGGTCAAGAGGACCTAGGTCGGATCGGTACTAGTGTTGGGTATTGATATTGATTGTTGTTGGTTGAGAGATTATTGTACTGTGAGAGAGAGGAGTGATGAGAGGGAGAGCCTTCTGGTATTGTAAGATTTTCAGCTGGGTGCGAAGATCAAGTCCTGCAGTTGGGTGCGCAGGAAGGTGGGAGACAGAGAGAAGAAGAGAGAAGATTTGTTGACTAAGAGTGCAGATCAGAACTGTAAGCTTTATCCTAATATATCATAAGCACAGGTTTGTGGATGTAGCCCTAGAGAGAGGGTGAACCACGTATATTTTGTGTCGTATGTGTGATTGATGCCTAGATCTTTGTCATTGTTATACTGTTATTTGCATTATTTTGTTAGATCATATTTATAGTTGCGCAGAGTAGATCTAGATGATAAGAGATATATGAATGTTGCATTATTGTTGTATTAGTTCCACTTGATATTCCCCTAGTTGTAGACATCTTTGTCCTGCAACCCCCCTCTTAGCTGCTTCGATTGAGACTACATTTTCTTCGCAGGTGTTGTCGAAGGGTCAGTAGCTAGGGCTTGTTGGTGCGCTCTTGGAGTGAACCATGGGTCTTCCCCTGTGCCAACAAATGGTTCTATTTCCGGGACCAGAAACTTTATAAGGGAATGTCAAGGTGGTTCCCATCGAAGACAAAGATTCAAAAGTGGATAGAGGATCAAGAAAGGGACTTCGTTGAAGCCCAGAACAAGAACCCTAAACTAAGTACTAAAGATTGGCTACAAATATACATCTTCACTGACATTCACAAGATCTTCTTTGGAGGAATCCACTAGGATTTGTTTGAGTGGTTGGATAGGTTAGTTGATACCCAGTTTGAGATCAGATCTATACCTCCTGTGGTTTGGACACCGACACTGATCCAGAAGGTCAAGAGAGTTGACAACGTTGTATCCAGAGAAGTAGATCATTGGTTTGATAGTACCATTGGAGGGTATATTGCCGAATTTGTTGTCGATAGGGTAGAATCATATAGCCAAGATGAGAGATACTTTTTCAAAGGACCCAGAGGAAAATTTTTGCACTTTCTAAAGCTGAGAATCAAGATGTTATTGCATGAAAAGAATGTCTTGAAGATACAGTAGATTGGCTGGACCTGAAAAGGCTAATGTTCAGAAATTCAGACAGCGATATCGACACAGAAGTTGGACATACGCTCAATGGAAGAGTACTCAGAGGGGTTCACCTTGAGAACATGTTTAAGAAAAACTATGGAGAAGAGGGTTTCTATAGTGGAGAAGAGGTAGACCTAACCGACGAACAACATTCAGAACCCACTAGAACAGAAGAAGGGGAAGCTAGAGAACTTCGCCAAAGTGAGACAGAAACCTCAGGAACTGTGCAGATTACTGAAGTAAGTAACATTAACCATCTTGTTGTTTCAATAGCACCAAGAAGCTAGAATAGCCAGAACCACCAGAGTCTTCATAGTGTTGTTACTAGCAACTCGGCCTATACTCAGACGGGAAGCCTAGGGAACTCTATGGTAGATGAGATGAGGCTCCCTATCTTCAGGGGAGATGGATCTAAGGATCTCGATCAACACTGGTTCCTATGTGAGGTCGTGTGGAATATTAAAAGTATCACCAACGAAGCCATCAAGAGAACCTCGTTCAGCACTACGCTAAGGGACCGCGCGTTGAGCTGGTACATGAAACTTGTCCAAGGACTGGCGCAGCCTAAGCCAATAAACGAGATCAAGAATTCATTGATTGCAGAGTTTAAGAAACCTAAGTTAGAGTCACAATGTATTACAGAGCTAAAAGAGATCAAACAAAAGGTAGCAGAACCTGTTTGGGAGTTCGACCAGAGATTCAAGACCCTAACAGGCCGATTAACTTTTCAGATCCCCGATGAACAGAACAAAGAATGGTTCATCGCGGTGTTGTTACCGCACATCAGAGTCCCTTTGATGTAGCAAAATATTTCATTGCAGGCAGAAGCTTTGGAGATTTCCATGAAGCTTGAATCAACACCTATGGGATAATCTAGCTCAAGCATGAGCCAGATCTTGAGCCCGCTGACTAGTTTGTCTCTGCAAGTCGAGGTTATGAAGAAGGACAAGGGGAAGGACAAAAGAGAAGATATATGGTGTGTAAGATGCATATCTAAAGGTCATGATAAGGAACACTGTCCCTTATTTCATGAGTATTTGGCCTCAGGAGCGTCGAGCCCCTTGAAGCAAGTTAACCTGCCCTAGTGCGATGTATGTAGAAATAGGCATCGCCCAGGTGAGTGCTATTACATGCAGAAGTATGTTCAAACACCCAAAAACTTGTATTGCACATTTTGTAAATCAGTGGGGCATGATGATCAAGATTGTAGAGCTTACGATCTCATGCATGAGAGTTCGAGGGACATATACAAGATTCAAGGCAAAGTATAGAAAGAAGGAAACACTCTGAAGTACAACTCTCCAGGGAGAGGAAACTTCAATCCTCACAGTGGATACAGAGGACAAGGATGAGGAGGAGGTATGCGTTGAGGTTGAGGACAAATAATTTGTTATAATTATGTGCAGCCAGGAAACTTGGCAAGGGATTGTCAAAATCCTTGCACAACCTGCAGTTATTGTAACTCTTTCAAGCATGTCATAGAAGAATTCCCTATGCTATTGGCTAAGCTTCAGGAAAGACGAGGACCCCAGTAGAACCCACAAGTACAACTGATATATGTCGAACTACATGGAACAGACCCTGGAGTCATTGTTATTATTCAAGGAGGTGCTGCTACAGGAGAAGATAGAACAATCCAAAGAAAGATCGCAGAAGATTCAGGTATCAAGAAATCTATGGAGAAGACTCGGGCTTTTGATGCAAGGAAAGAAAGACAAATCTTTGAGGAAGCAAGACAGGAGTTCAAGGGGGACCAAGGATCCTCACCTAAAATGCGACTAGAAATAAAAGAGTATGGAATGCCTCAGGCATTTGATCAGTCGGATTCATCGAAATAAGGAAAAGAGGTAAGTAAACTCATCGAATTTTTGTACACTTGTCTTAAGTTAATTCAGGATGAGAATGTTGTGCAAGAGTTACAGAACCTAATCAGGAAGTATGAGCTAGGAAAGGTAGACCTCTTTCTGAACAGGGCAGTACAGCATATTGGTAAGAAGAGAAGAATAAACAAAGAATTACATTTGAATGCTCAAATAGGAGAGTATGATATATACTATGTGGTCCTCGACTTAGGGTCGAAGGTCAATGTCATGATGAAGCAAACTTGGACACTAATGGGAAAATTGAAGTTGATATATTCCCCTATCAGGCTTAGAATGGCTAATCAGCAAGTTGTCATCCCATTTGGACAATTGGAGCATGTCCCTGTGGACATCGACGGAGTTAGGACCTTTGCATATTTTGAGGTAATTGAAATTGTTGATGATAGCTGCCCTTACCCTACATTGCTAGGAATTGATTGGGCCTTCAACAATTCTACTGTTGTTTATTTAAAGAAAAGATGCATGACATTTGAAAGAGATGGCCTTAGGGTCATTGCACCCTTAGATCCATATGAGGGTCCATGATATACAGAGCCCATCAGAGAAGAAGACCACACATATGAGCTGGAAAACATATATAAATTAACAACCAGACAGCAGGATTATATCAACCCTACTGTCGATGGAAATATAAGTTGGCGAAATGACAGCGCATGTTCATCAGATTCAGAAGAAGCGCTGGAGAACTAGTAGAACCATATGTATAAAGTATCCATAAGGAGATGTACTCGACTGACCAGAGAAGTTCACTGGATTGGTACAACAATAAGTAACTTGCCTACCTTTGATGGCCTGAACCCTCTAGAAGCCTTCCTTTCAGATTTTGAAACAAGTGTACCAGCACAACAGAGGTTGTTGGCTATGGATGAGGCCCTGAAAGCTACACCAGCAATATGGTGGGGGACACACAAAAGCAATATTACAGATTGGACACAATGTTGAACCTTGATGACAGTGCGGTTCTGAGCACAAGTAGGAAGTTGTGAAGTGATGTACACAGGTAGAAGATACCCAAAGGACTAGGTGCGAAGCTACGAAGAATCCTGGAGTGACATTCCTTGAGAACAATGGGTACACATATTCATTAATACGTTGGACATGACCCCTATTAACTGGTACCTTCAAGCAGAGTTGTGCCTCATCACTACAGATTGTGAAGGTATGCTTCAGAATTTTGTAACCACCTTTTTGTTTGAAAGTGAATTTCCTTTAGTAGATCAAGCACTACAGATTTTGAGGCAGAAAGTATTTAAGGAGGCATCTAACCTCCCTTTGGAGAAATAAGAGGATGAATGGATTGCGCCATTCCAAAAACTACAAGGATGTTACAACATTAATGCCGATGCAAATGACGATCCGAGGAAGGTAAACATTGTTGAGACAGAAGGCCACAGGGATGTGGAAGGACCAGAAGTTGAGCTTCCATTCATTGGACAGCAGATCAAGATAAAGAAAGTCAATATTGGGACAGAGGAGACACCGAAGCTTGCCAATGTCGGAGACTACTGGGATGCTACTACCATTGACAAAATTACAGAATTACTGCATGAGTATCAGGACTTGTTTCCGACCAAGTTCAATGATATAAAGGGTATCAAAGGACCTATGGGAGAAATGAGAATACCTTTGAAACCAGATGCGAAGCCATTCAAGCAAAGACCCTACAGATTGAACCCGGAATATAAGGAAAAAGCGAAGATTGAGCTTGACGGAATGTTAGAAGCAGGGATTATTGAACCTGTCGAAGAGTCGGAGTGGATCATCCCTATGGTGGTGCAAGATAAGAAGACAGGTGAGATCAGGATCTGCGTAGATCTTAGGAAGTTGAATGGTGCTTGTTTGCACGATCCTTTCCCTACACCATTCACAGACGAAGTGTTGGATAATGTGGGAGGCCATGAGGTATATTCTTTTACAGATGGTTTTTCAGGATACCATCAGATCGGGTTTGCCAAGGAGGACCGCCACAAGACCACATTTGCCACAAAATGGGGATCTTACCAATACATAGTGATGCCATTTGGACTGAATAATGCCCCATCCATCTTCTCCAGGGTGGTGGTCGAAGCGTTCAAAGAATTTTTGCGTAAGTTTTTAGAAGCTTGTTTTGATGACTGGATTGTTTTTAGTTTGCTGAAAAATCATATTGAATGTCTAAGACTAATGTTGGACAAATGCAGGCAGTGTCAAATTGCTTTAAATTTGAAGAAGTGCATCTTCTTCTCACCATTTGGAGTATTATTATGACATGTAGTATGCAAGCAAGGATTGTTGGTTGATCCATCAAAAATTGCAATTATAGTCGACTTACCGCCTCCTACTTCAGTCAAACAATTGCGCATTGCGCTAGGACATACTGGCTATTATAGGAAATTTATCAAAGGATATGCTCATATTACTGCACCAATGGAGAAGTTATTAAAGAAAGACTGTTAGTTTGGTTGGACAGATGAATGCTAGTAGAGCTTTGACACACTGAAACAAAAGATGGTGACTGTGCCCATTCTGGTCTTTCCAAACTGGAGCAGAGAATTTCATGTGCATGTCGATGTGTCTTCTATTGCATTAGGAGCAGTATTGGCACAACCTGGAGAAGGGGAGATCGACCATCCATTAGCATTTGCCAACAGAAAGCTATCTACAGCTGAAAACAATTACACTACTACAGAGAGAGAAGGATTAGCCATGGTGTACGCGCTGCAAAAATTCTGCCATTACTTACTAGGAGGACACTTTAAAATGTTTACTGATCACTCTGTGCTGAAGTACCTAGTCAACAAGCCAGTGTTGGGGGAGTGAATATGCAGATGGCTTATCCTATTTCAAGAATATGATTTTGAGATCATAGTTAAGCTAGGAAGAATGAACAAGGGAACTGACCACCTGTCGAGGTTGGAACATGGAGAAGAACCCGCCAGTCTAGAGGATACACTATCGGATGCACAGTTGCTCTCCATTAGGAATATGGATGACCACTTCACAGACATAGTCCAATTCCTGTCAACAGGAATGGCTCCAAGTGAGTATACAATTTCCCAGAAGAAACAACTAGTGGTGCGCGTTGTAGACTTTTCACTGATAGTTGGTTAGCTATATAAGATGGGACCTAATGAGATACTAAGAAGATGTGTTATGGTGGCAGAGCACCTGTTGATCCTCGCAGAATCTCATGAAGGCATCGCAAGAGGACATTACATAGGGAAATCAAATGCGCATAAGGTTCTGCAAGTTGGCCTTTGGTGGCCTGCTTTACACAGAGATGCTAAAGAGTATACCAAAGCCTGTGATGTATGCCAAAGAGTTGGAAAACCATCTTGAATAGATGAAATTCCACTATCACTACAGATGACCCTACAAGCATTTGAAAAGTGGGCCATTAACTTCGTGGGACCTATAAACCCACCAGGGAAGCGCACAAGAGCAAGGTACATTATCACATGGACAGAATAACTTACTAGATGGGCCAAAGCAAGAGCAGACAAGGACTGTAGTGAAACTACAGTTGCGCGTTTTATATTTGATAACATAATGACCAGGTTTGGATTCCCTAAGACCCTTATGAGCAATCAAGGCACTCATTTCATCAACAATACAGTTGAAGACCTGAATGAAGAATTTGCAGTTCACCATCAAAAGAGTACACCTTACCATCCACAAGCAAACGAAACAGTTGAAGCATTCAAAAAAATCTTGGAGACAACATTGACAAAGATTTGCAGTGTGAATTGGGATGACTGGGATTTAAGAGTACCAGCAGTACTCTGGGATTATAGAACCACTTGTAAGAAATTAACAATGCAAACCCCTTTCAAGTTGGTTTATGGTCTCGAAGTTGTTGTCCTAATGGATTACTTGGTACCAAGCTTAAGAATTGTTACAATTACAGACATGGATGATACTAGTGTTGTTCGTGAGAGGCTTGCCCAGCTGGTTGAACTAGAATAAGACAGATTTATTGCAAGATTCCATCAGCAGGTACATAAGGAAAGAGAGAAGGCGTATCATGATAGACACATCAAGAAGAAGGCATTTAAGCAAGGTGATTTAGTACTAGTGTAGGACAGTAAATTTATAAGACATCCAAGGAAGTTCAGAACACATTGGCTTGGACCATATGAGATCACCTATGTTACAGAAGGAGGAGTTGTGTAGCTGAAGACATTGAAGGGAGAATGGAAAGAAGGATTAGTGAATGGGAGTCGGCTGAAGTTGTATTATGACAACCAGTTGCCTCACATATCTCAATAAAAGAAAGGAGAAAAGGGTCTAGGTACCAAGTGCAGTTGAAACTGGGTACCAGACACAGAAAAGATAGTCTGCACAAGGATGGGAAGGAGGCATAAAGCAGAAATCAAAGGTTGCATTGCGCAGTCCAAAGTCGAAGTGAAACGGAAGGATCGGATTTGAAGTGCCTCAGGACGAATCACAAGTGAGTGTTGGGGGCCTGTTGGCCCTTGGTTATGGAAGGAAGCGAAGATCGAGGAAGAAAAGGTCAAACGCGAACTGCACGGGAGACACAGTGATTTTCATTAGGTCGAAGTAAGCAAAAGAGAAGAAAAGTCGGAGCAAAGTACGGAAAATCAAGCCATTGGATGAGGAGATCGAGGATGACAAATCAACAAGGAAGATGGATCGAGGACAACTCAGCAAGCATAGAAAGCCACCATTGGATGCTTTGGAGCACCGTATGAGAAGGGAGGAAAGATAGGTTGGCGAAGCCCTGAAAAGGCAGGTCAAGTTGACCTAGGGTTTTAGACACCTATGGTTTTGGGTAATTAGGGTTTTGACACCTAGGTTTCGACCTAAGGTTGTTGGTGAGGGACTATAATGTATAAATAGAGTTCGAGAGGACCTAGGTCGGGTCGATACTAGTGTTGGGTATTGATATTGATTGTTGTTGGTTGAGAGATTATTGTACTTTGAGAGAGAGGAGTGCTAAGAGGGAGAGCCTTCTCGTATTGTAAGATATTTAGCTGGGTGTGAAGATCAAGTCTTGCAGCTGGGTGCGCAGGAAGGTGGGAGATAGAGAGAAGATCTGTTGATTAAGAGTGCAGATCAGAACTGTAAGCTTTATCTTAATATATCATAAGCACAGTTATGTGGACGTAGCCCTAGAGAGAGGGTGAACCACGTATATTTTGTGGCGTATGTGTGATTGATGCCTGGATCTTTGTCATTGTTATACTGTTATTTGCATTATTGTGTTAGATCATATTTATAGCTACGCAGAGTAGATCTAGCTGATAAGAGATATATGAATGTTGCATTATTGTTGTATTAGTTCCACTTGATATTCCCCTGGTTGTAGACATCTTTGTCATGCAACCCCCCTCTAGCTGCTTCGGGTGAGACTACATCTGCTTCGTAGGTGTTTCCAAAAAGACCAGTAGCTAGGGCTTGTTAGTGTGCTCTTGGAGTGAACCCTGGATCTGCCCTTGTGCCAACACCTCCTAATGAAGGAACCATAGCAAGCCTTCCAAAAATTTCCCAAGTACTTTTTGTTATGATATTCACCTGTGCTTCCTCATCCATAACACAATATATGTCGAAGTCTCCTATTCTTGATTCTATAAGTTCTTTTTCTTTGAAGATCTATGAAAAGTTGATATCGCTGTGATCATTCAGGGTTTCTTTCATTCGTAGTAATATAATCTCTGATTCTTTCTGGGGTTCTACCATGGTCTTATTTTCTTAGCCTTCCTCGGGGTTTTTGATCTCATATTCATTATTTCAAGCTTAGCAATCATTCTAGGGAAATCCAACACTTCATGATCCATATCTTTACAACAAAGACAACTAGATCTTCTATCAGGGCAATCCTTAGGAAGATGGCCCGGTCTTCTGCAACTGTAACAAAGAGTTAATCCTCGCTTTCTCTTAAATGATCCCCAACTTTTTTTGTATTGTGCACTGGGGTCACAGTAATTAACTTGTAAAAAAATCTTCCTAGGATCCTACATCCATTTGTTAGTCCAAACATTCTTTCTATGCATAGGAATAACATATCTTTCATTAGATCTACTCATATCAAACCTTATGTCTTCTAACCATGCCCTAGTTTTCAAGCTAAAACAAAATTTATAAAACATACCTATATCCATACTTTCGAAACAAAAATTTCCACTTATCTTACTTTTATCAGAGCACAAATCTTTCAAATCTTAAAAAATTTCACTGTTCTTACCTTTATCGAAGCACAAAGCGTTTAGATCTTACCTTTTTTTATTCAGATCTACCTCCTTTCTTAGCACATAGCTTCGCAAGTCAAGCAGTAGATCTACGCACAGAGCTTTATTTTTTTTCCTCAGTTCCCAGCAATCAAAATTTCAGGTCCCGGCAATGAAACCATTTGTTGGCACAGGGGCAGACCCAGGGTTCAACGCTTCAACAGCACACCAAAAAAACCCTAACTACCGGCCCTTTCAGAAACACCTGCGAAGCATATGAAGTCTCACCCAAGGTAGAGGTAGGGGTGTTTGCAGGACTCCAGTGTCTGCAACCTTAGTTGGTACATAGATCTGTGATTACAACACCTTAACATAGAACTTAGTAGTTATAGTTCATTAGTATTCAGTCTTTGTCTACAGCGCAGATAAATGCTAATTACAGCGCAGCGCAGTATTCATCCATATCTAATATATTCAAGCACTAAGCATATCAACACGGATCAAATCTAACATTCACTCACATCACTAAGCATTGAGTTATCATATCATGTCTATCTAAGCATACATTACTACACTAAGTATTAACCATATGAACAATAAATCAATCACAATGCACAAAGCTACCATAACGCAGGATATGTGTGGTTCACCCCAGCCTGGGGCTACGTCCACCAAGTCTTCTTCTCTTTATTATCTTCAGAAAATCATCTATATGCACAGAGCCACAAGATCTTACTTTGCATAGGACAGGAGATCTGCGTGCACTCAGCTAGATCCTCCTTCCTCAAGATAGGTTACAGCACGAAGCCTTTACACAATATCTTATAGCCACTTGCACTTAGCCTTGCAAGCTTCACACAGTATGCACAAAGCAAGTACAAATATCACTTGCACTTATCACATTGGCCTCTTCCTAAATTTCCTAGACATCTATTTATACATTAAAAAATGGGCCTAAACATGGGTAAACCCATGGGTTGACATCCCCATACCCGTTACATAAGCCCAAAACCCAAAAATCCCTAAAAAGGGGCCGAGATTCTATGATATCTACTTCGACTTGCGCTCTGCCATCGACAACCTGTCGAAGTCCCAAAATAGGTCAAACCTAACCAAGGATCTCCAAAACTTGGTCAGGGGCCAACAACTGTCCAAGATGGCAGCCATCAATATCATAAATCTAAAGATAAAGACAAAAGGAAAGCTCATGCACACTCGAAAAAGAAAGGGTACACAAAACCCTTCACTAATGCCTCGGGATCCAAAGGGGGAAAGGGGAGAAATGCACGTATTGTCACAAAGGATTCCATCCAGAATCTGCATGCATGCAAAAAAAATAGATCTATAGTCTCAAATACTTTATAAAATCAACCTCGGATATCACATCCCCGAGGGTGCCAAGAAGAAGAATCCAAAAGATCAGAATCCCAAGAAAGGAAATTCTAGCCATGCCTCGATTTCCATCAACTCCTCTCTCGATGCTTGGATCATAGATTCAGGAGCAGCACATCACATGGTTTCCTCAAAAGCAGTCTATTCTTCATTGGATGCATGAAAAGGTCCTCCTGTTATGATGGGGGACAACTCTCTAGTCAAAGTCACCGGCAAAGGAAGAATTGAACTCACCAACGGAAACTTCGAGAATGTGTTGCATGTTCCTAAACTTTCCGTCAACCTTCTCTCCATGTATCAGATGAAAAATTTTGGCACCAGAAATAAATTCATATTCACACCAAATGCAGTGGACATCTATGACATGCAAACCAACTCCAGGGTTGTTACCGGTGAGGTAAATCATCAATATAGATTGTATACATTTTATGAATTTATTGAACCAGATTCTTCTTTACTCCTTACCCATGCTAATGAAAGTAGTAGGATATTGCACCAAAGGTTTGGACATTTGAATTTCAGATATATGAAATAGCTTAGAAAGAAAATATTTGTTGATGTTCTACCAGACATCCATTTCTCCAAGGGAGTATGTGAGGGATTTGTTCTTGGAAAATAGCCTCAAGAGAAATTCGATAAAGGAAAGTCTCATAGTGCTTCCACACCTTTAGATCTGATCCATAGTGATCTCATGGGTCCTTTTCTGCATCCATCTATTACCAAAGTGAGGTTTTTTCTCATTTTTTTTTATTATTTCTTACGTTTCACATGGATTTACTTTCTCAGGAAAAAATTCGAGGTCTTTCAACACCTCAAATATTTCAAAGCCCTGATTGAGACACAGTCCGGAAAGAAAATCAAAGTCCTCCAAACTAATAATGGGGGAGAGTATGTCAATCATGAGATCCATAATATTTTCCATGAGGAAGGGATTCAATTATAGCACATAGTTCCCTATACTATGCAACAAAACGGAGTTGTTGAGCGGAAAAGCATATCTCTAAAAGAGATGGCATCTTGCATGCTACATGCAAAGTCACTACCACAGATACTATGGTTGAAGCACTTGATTGTGCAACATACATCCAAAATGGATCTACCCATAGATATTTGATCCAGATGGATATCGGTGGTCACCCACCTTTTCCAACTGGCTCAAAACAGCGTTCTGACATTTTTGGCAATTTACTATTTTTAGCAGTTTTTCGGGTCCTGAACTTATGGAGCCGTTTTGAGGCCCTAAACGACTTTTTTTGGAATTTTGCAAAATTCCATTGTAGAATTTTGTCAAAAAATTTTCAGTCCTCGGATAGATCTTTCCAACAAGCTAGCATACGCCTAAAACGGAGATCGTATGCAAAAGTTACGACCCCGGGAAGTTGATGCACCAACTTACCCAAACGGGGCCCACATGACTTTTGGCGCTTCATCTCCTAGGGTTAGGTTTTTGGATGTCTAGGACTTTTGGCATTCCCGTCTATTGTAAAAAGGCCTTCCGAGCCTCATTGTAATCTTCTTCTTATGAATGTGCGCTGCTGTCACATCTCTTCTCATAGATAAGCCGCCACCATTCCAGCAAGCTTGTTTCCGCTGCATTTTACAGTTTCAGCTTATTTTGTTATTTAATAGAAAACCAGTTTCATTGTACCTCTGTTATTTTTGTGTTAAGTACCTACTAATAATCGGTATTCATTTCGTTCTGCTCATAAAATCCAGATCAGTGGTATCAGAGCGGTCTTCTCCTTGTCGTCTTAGTGCATGTCCCCAACGAGGTCGGAGTACAAAGAATTGGGTCTCGAGCTTGTTTCTCTTGAGGACCGAAGCTCTCGCACGCCCAAGCGACCTCCCATGGCAAGGGAAAAGAAAGATGAAGGGACAGGAGATCCTTTCAAACTGTTGATTGAGGAATCCCTCACGCAACAGAGGAACGAGATGATGGACAGTTTCACGCAAATCCTTCGGTGACTACCAACAGGCGAAGCATCTTCTTCGAACGGAGGCGCCACCCCCTTCAAGGTACAAATAAACTTTGATATTCCTATATTTGAAGGTCATATAGACGCAGACGTTGTAGACAAGTGGTTGAATCTACTAGAAGGGTATTTTTCTGTTCATAAATTTTCGAATAGAGAAAAGATTACTTTTGCGCTCCTCAAAGTCGTTCCCCATGTCAAAGATTGGTGGGAAACTTTTTGTGAGCAAAAGGAAACAGAGGAAACCTCATTATTTTCAGTCACGGCCACTTGGTAATCCTTCAGGGATACTATTAAGGAACAATACTACCATGTCGGAAGTTATGATGACCTATATGCCAAATGGACCACACTGCGGCAAGAAAGAGACCAAGCCGTGTCAGATTTCACAAATATCTTCCATACCTTGCGCACCAAGTTGGGTATTAAAGATTCAGAGCGAAATCTAGTGCTCAAGTATCATGGTGCTCTGCATAGATACATCCAGAATGAAATGGAATTTCTGGACATCTCATCCTTGGGCGTGGCCTACCGATATGCCGTCAAAATCGAGCAGAAGCTCAAACAAAAGACGCGGCAATTTGGGCCTGGGAACCCCTCACAACAAAATCCAGGAAAGGGCGGCCCCAACCCACCAAAAAAAGGATAGAGAAAAGATGGACAGTATCAAGACAAACAGTACAAGCCGCAAGCAAAGAAGGACACCGAAAAGACAAATAAAGATACCGGGAAGTGGTGTGACTTCCATAAGAGCCCTTGGCATAACACTGCTGACTGTCGCTCAAAGCAGTCGTTGGTGGCCAAAGTAAAATCCCTTGAATCAGATGCAGATTCTGACACCGAGACAGAACCAGAAAGGGGAATACGGATCATCAACGCAGAACCCAGTGCCACCATCGCAACCACCAAGCTCCAGCCTGGTGAACCAGACGAGCCAGAAGAAGGAGAGCGCCTCTTCCATTCATAGATGTGGGTAAAAGGCACCCCGCTGCACTTCATCGTGGATAGCGGTAGCCAGAAGAACCTCATCTCAGCAAAGGTCGTCAAGCGGTTGGACCTGTCAACAACGTTGCACCCACAACCCTACACCATTGGATGGCTCCGCCAAGGAAGCGATCTCCGCGTCAGCCAACAGTGTTGACTGTCATACGGCATCAAGCCCTTCAAAGACGAGATATTGTGTGATGTTGCTCCTCTCGAAGTTTGTGATGTTCTTTTGGGCCAACCTTATTTATGGAAATGTCATGTTGTATATGAGTCTAGGCCTCGTAGTGTTATTATTACTTTGAACAAGAAATTGTACAGGATACCCGAGGCAGTCCCACCTAGTGCTATTTCCTTGATCTATGCTAAGCAATGCAGGAAGGTCATCTCTCAGACGGGGAAGTTTGTCTTCTTCATGATTCGCTCTCAGAATAAGCAAAAGATCGCAGCCACATTCAGGGTCTCCGCGGCCGACCTCTCCACACAGCAGAAGCAAGTAGATAAGGTCGTGGAAGAATACTCGAATATATTCTCCTCACCTACAGGG
>ML863401.1:8820-23016 GCA_009831015.1 Picea engelmannii
CTAGACATCCCTAAAACCATATCATCTCATTACACATGGCTTGAATGATCCTTTGAGGAAACTTTCCATTTCTTGTGGGTATTAGCCCAATAGGTTGTCTTGTTGGTTTCCTTAGCTTTGTATAGTAGATCTGTGTAATGTCTCTGAGCTCTTAGATGATTTGTTAGGGATTTCATGCATATGTTTGATAAATTTAATGATGAGATATGATTTACATTGCTATGATATCTAGGACTGATGAGCCCGTGGAGGGCGTAGTCTTTGATGTGCAGGACCATGCCCGACGGACAAGTACCAGAGGATCGGTGCACATGGGGAGATGATTAGTTTGGACCTCCATGGGGCTGAAGAGCCCATCAGATGGTTGCTGAGATGGCAGAGGCAGGACAGAGTTGTGAAGAGCCCCTTGCACAAAGAAGAAGAAGGACGCCCTCGTCGGGACGTTTTTGGCAGAGATTTGACCCATGGGGATTAGCCCCTTGCAGATGGGACGATGGTCTTGGTGATCAGGACGCCACCCAGGGCAAGTTGGACGATTTCTGGAGCATGTGGCAGCGTGCTAGGCTTCTTTGGCACGTGTGACAGGTTGTAGGAGCCCCAGAGGGGCCAACGTTTTGCTCCTTGGATGCTGATCGTGCCCAAAAAGGGCCAACGTCTCCCTATAGGGGCCTGACGTCTCCATTTTTTGCTCACTTTTGGCATTTTTAGCATGTAATGTGACAAATAACTGAATAATGTAAAGTGAGCCTTGTCGGCTGTTTTTAATGACCTAATTGTTAATTAAAGGTCATAGAGATCATATATATTGAGGATGTTTTACCCTCATTTGGACATAACACAACTTGCTCTCTTGTGAGAGTGACTTCTTTAGCTCTTGTCTTGGTTATTCTTATCTTTTAGGAGTGAGGCGCAACATCTTGGAGGATTATCTTTTGGCATATGGTGCTATTTATCATTGGAAGGTTTACAACTAGGGTTGATTATGCTTCTTCATGAATTTGTAAGTGTTTTCTCATCAAAACTTCTTGAATGAATGGTTGTTGATTAAATATCTTGCATGCATAGTTACATTGTTATTATTTGCTTAATCTTTAAAACCCTAGGGAGCCAACACACAAGTAGGTTGTGGCTTCATGTCCCTATGGTAAAAGCTTATTAGCCATTTGATTAGAGAAGGTTTAGCCTAGCCATAGCTACACTAGCCATGCTCTTTTCTTGAGTTAGTTTTGAACATAAATTGAAGAAAGAAGGCTTCCTAGGCCTAATTTGTTTTACACCTAGGGTTTACTTCTAGGGTTTTGAAAAGCCTTGTCTTTGAACAACACTTTTCAGCCATAGATTTGTGTTTATAAGCTAGCCGTTTTGCCTAAAGAGTCTTAAGGAAAGAATAAGGAGCGTTAGGCCTAGCCTTAGCTACACCTAATTAAGTCTTCTCTTCTTAGGGTTTCGATCTAGTGGCCCTGCCATAGCAGCACCATCAGACCTAATCCTCTTGTCCTTAGGTTTAAATTTCTCCAAGCCATTAGCTTCTCTCCATTTGACTCCATTAACCCAAGGCACTAGTCTAGAAGTACAACTTTGAGCTTTTTGTGCTTAAACACTCTTTCAAACTCCTTTTTATTTGAAACCCTAACTAACCTAGCGTCTAACCCTAGCTAATTTACTAACCCTAACCCTAGGGTGACGTCTTAGCCTTTTTGAACTTTTGTTTGCTCTAAAAGTTGCAGCTAGGTCATCCCTTGACAGCCATAAAGGTCTTAAAAATTTTCATTGGTTAAAATTGCAAAACGTTTACCTTTTGGCCTCTCTAACTAACCTAAATCTAGGGCTGACGTCATAGTGACAGCAACAACATTATAGGTGACGTCACACTTGTTTGATCTCTTGTTTGGCTTGAAACGTTGTGACATTTATCACCTCATTTGATAGACTTTGAGTCATTAATTACATTTGCAAGCTTATTTGAGAAAACGTTCCACTCATTGTCTTTTAGTTTTGACCTATTATTAGGGTTGACGCCACCCTATTTCTGCATTTGTGATGCAGCAATAATATGTGTATGCGCATATTTATGATATAAATTGCATTATGATATAATACAAGGTTTTGATCTTATACATTGAATGCGCATATCTGTTATGTATTTATTGAAGAAGTACTATAAGTCATTTGTCTTTGTTTAGTAATCATTGATTTCGTCAATAATTACATTTGATAATTGCTCATATATATGTTGAAGATAGTCATTAATATTAGAAGCACTAACCACTGCAACACATTTTAGTTTATTTGTCTTGTCTCGCAAACAGGTGCCCTTATCAGTGGAATATCTTCCTTGACTATCTCTTTCTTGGCAGTAATCTGTGAAAGGGAACCTTTATCCCGATCCTTTAAACTTTAAGCCCTCTCAGAACCCCAGATTACTAGGGACGTCTCCCTTGGACTAGCCATCCTAAATAGAAAGAGCTCTCCATCGAGGTGACAGTGGGTGGGGAAGCTCCTGTTACACCAGTTTGAAGCCCTGACTCAAGCTACCTAAAACCCTTCCTACAAAGTGTGCGATAACAAGACACTAGCCTGCTCAACTTAGAGAAGGCTCTCTCGTGTCACTTAATATTTTTTTAGAAATTGGTGGCTAGATTTAGTTTGTTTTGGGGGTTTTTAATAAAGTTGCTGGCAAGGAAGGGGAGGAACACTCAGGGCTATGGAGTCAAAATTCTGAAAGTGAATGAAAATAATGACCAGCTTGTAGAACTCTCCAGAGGACAAAGGCTAAATGAGGCAGAGAATCTGAGTTATAACTTAAATTTAATTAGAGTGGTAAGAGGAAAGAGAAACAAACAACTGCATCAGAGCATTACAATATTGAATTCTGAATTAGCTAAGAAGAAAGATACATAGTTTAAATTGCTTAAGCCAAGAGTGCCACAAGACGAATTCGGGGCCTTTAGTTCTCCAATTTAAACAGACGAAAATGTAAATGGAATAAACGATCACAGGAAATACATACAGTGAAGGAAGACAAAACTCATATCACCACCATTAGAATCTTTTCATAGAGATTTCGAAAGCTTCTGCATATATATTGAATTTAGCTTCAGAAAGTTACAATAGAGTTCGAAACAACAAAAAGGGTGCTCTTGCACTTCTGCCAACATTAATTCATTCTAGTATCCCAGTATTTATACAATTTGATTACAATGGCTGACACTGAAGCGTTTCAACTTCTAAAATTGATTAAAACAATTTCAACTGCCAGTCTCGGTATATGAACCGTTTTACAATGATTACTCAAAAGACGTTTCAAAACTAGGAACAGATATTTCTGATTGCCCAACTTTGTTTACGACATCTGTCTTGCTTTGATCTTCTGTCGAATCTGCACATTTTGATGACACCTAGAGATCATTTATTGGTTCCAGGGAAATTTCATTTCGTCTTACCTAGCCGCACGATTTCCTTCCATTGTGAGTCAGAGGGGATTTCGTAGTCTATCATCTCTTTGATCAAAATCTCTAAGTCAATGCATGTGGCATAGGACATAGTCGGCAAGCCAACCTTCACTGTTTTAAATTTATTCAAAATTTCAAAATTTGTAGCCAAATACTCTACAAAACTTGGGCCTTTCAGACTCTCCTCCATGGCTTCAAATTTATAATGGTCCATCCTCTACTGAATGAGGAGAGAGTTGTAGTCTTCTTGATTGTACAATGAACCTTTGCCATCCCAAAATGGTGGGAGGCCCTTGATAAACAATTGTTCAAAGGTATGTTTAAACTCCTGTATACTTTGCTCCATTTGTATGGCCTTGTTTTGAACTGATTTGAGCAGGTTGTGTTTGGCTATAATTCTCTTGGCCCAAATAATCAAGGCAGTTCTGTCCTTGACCCCAATAGTCTGAAGATCAACAGTGGGCACATAATTTAGCAAATCAATAGCATTTTGGGCCCATTCCGAGGGTTTCTTAGCTAATGCCTCATTAACAACGACACACCTACTTCAGGCTGTGGCAACCACGCTGTGTTTGTCATTTATAAAATTTAAATAAACCCTGAATTTAGTAGCCTCTGCAGCAATAGCATCCTAGATCACATGTTTGGCTCCCTGTAATAGTGTTTTGCCCTTGAACCTTGTTTTCAACTTGCTCACTCTCTCTTGCAAATCTTGATTATCTCGGTGGAGCTAAGCCATCTTCTCATCTTTCACTTTCATTTCTTGTTTTAACTTTTCTATGACCTCTTTGAGGCCCTTGATCTCCCCTGTTTTTAAGCTTACCTGGGACATAGCTTGAACTAACCCCTCAGTGCTTGATCCAGCCTCTGTATTATCAGGTACAATGACAACCATATCGGATGTTGCTACCTGTGCTTGTGACCAATTTTCTTTCTCTTTTTCTAACTGCAACACTTTAGCTTTGTAGTTAAGTGCTTCTTGTCTGAATGTTTCCTTCTCTTGCTCTAGAGCAGCTATTTATGTTTCCTGTGGATGTTCAGTAGGGGACATCTTTAACTTCTTCTTCAGACCTTGGATTATCTTATCTTTCTCATCCAAAGAAGCCTTTACACCTTGAGGGCCTTTAGATTCTAACCTTTTGACCTGTGTTAGCCAGGGTTTGCTGGATGCCTTTTCCTGTTTCAACTGTCCATCTAGTTTGAGTGCATGTGTTGTTAATCTTGAAACTTTGAGACTTAAACTCAAGTAGTATGAATATAGCATGTCACTGGTATTCCTGTGAAATTTTACTGTTTGGGGCACCGATATTTTCATAGTGCATCTTGATTTAAGATACTTTATCATACTTTATCATCATCTGCTATTGCTATATTAAACATCTTTCTTTCCACATCTCTGACTGAGAATAGGGACGCTTTACGCTGAGAGATCTTCTCTACTTCGGGCAACATGTCTCTTATCTCACTGTTGGCCATACTTCCTTTTACAACGTACTGGTTCATCAAGTCTTCTTTGGATTGATAAATTGCCACAGGTGTCTTGCTAAATATGTGCTTCTTGCTGCTGAAAACCCTTGTGATGCTCTCACTTTGTGGTGTGCTTGCAGTGCCTGCTTCTTCGTTCTTGGTTACACTTTCCACCATCTCCATGTTCGTTTTCTCTTTAGGTTCTTCTTCCTCCAGATCAACCACCTGAGAGGATGGTGTAATTTTCATTTTCTTGGGAATATCTTGTTGAATACTGGCACCTAGTGCCTCTGAACTGCTCCTTTTGTTATAAACACTCATCTTTGGGGCTTTAATAATCAATTTTGGAGAATCTCTCTGTGTCTGGATTTGCTGGGGGGTAGAGTCTATTGGTTTTATCTGATTGTGTTGCAAAGTGACCTCCATCTCTGTACAGGTTTCCATGTTAGCCAGTTTATCAAATCCTTCAACATGCTCATGTTCATAGGGGCCTTGTCTACTCGACAATCTTCTCTTTGATATGATCTGATGCAGATCATATTTCCTTTCTTGCAATTGTGTGAACCCAAATTCATTGAGTTTGGATTGGATCTGAGGCAAACATGACTTGCTTTTTACCACAAAGGGTCCTACCATAGGAAATTTTAAGTTAGAAGCCTTGTGTGCTTTCAGAAAATGCTCTATCTCTGAGATGATCCTTTGTCTGATGAACTCCAAAGCAAAGATTCTGGGAGTCAAAAAGACTGGTAAAAGGTAAGGTCCTTCTTGATAGCCATATACCCAAATCACATTAGACTGTAAAAACAACATCCAATCTCCTACCCTGCTCTCTGGATTTGGTTGTAAAGAGATTTTTATTTCCTCCAGAACCCTTGGTAKGTYTGAACCGAAGATAAGACTGTACACCCCGRACATAATCTTATTGATGAAAATAAGCATGGTGATCCTTTTACATTCAGTCGAAATAAATGCAGTTTCAGGAAATTCGGTTTTGTTAGATTCCAGGAACACTCTCWGTAAGTGCATGTAGTATCTGAAGTGTCTCAATGAATTGAAGTTTACCAGCTGTTGATGCATATTGKTAGCTATGAATTTGTCAAAATTGACAYAGACCGACTGACTAGACCCTAGCATARAGAAAGTCAACATGAAACCTAAAATGACTTCTACCACAAAATTGTCATTATCCGACCCTAAAATTTGACTAAGCAGAGARCAKGCCCACTAGACTTCGATGACCATGACGTTTACAYTGGCAAGCAATGACAGACTCTCAAAATGGTGTTCARGTTTGACAATGGTTTGCARAAACAAGGTTTTTACTTCTAATGGGCATTCTCTATAAATTGTGATCATTTTTTCCTCCTCGAAGGGCACATACAMTGTAAGGGATACTCTGGKATATTGAGGGTGTGTCGAAGCGACGGACTGTCTATTTCACATAAAACCTCTGACCCTAATTTATTCAAAATGACTCTTTCTTCTCGAGAATACCACTCCRCACAMYAGCTTACGAACTCAGGGAAAGGAAAGACTACTTCTACGAYGTAAGGGATAATGGATGCTTGAGCCGCTTCGAGGAAAGCTATRCACATTCCAACATTGTCTAACAAATTCGATTGGGACACATAAACRAGMAAAACTGTAATTTCTGTGTCAAAGACGTCGGAGTCCCTATCAATTAGGGCTTCTTCCCTAGAGGCGATGTCTTGTTCTTTTACGAACAAAAMGACAGGGTTGGTGGTCATGATGAAAAATACCTGTGATTTGGTGGAAGATGTGCGAAACRGGTTCACTGTTGAGCTTTAATTTCGAATGGGAAGTTTGCGCTACTTTCAAACGTTCGAGTGCTTTGAAATATTATAGAATAATGAACCYGGGAYCCTCCTTTTATACGTGACTTTCGATATCATGGATTRGAGAAAGCGGGTTTAGGTAGACTGTTTTTTTCTTCGATGTMCCTTTGAGGGCGCCACGAGTCCACGAAATAAACCACAGTAKTTTTCCCCAGCCCGCTTTCAAATGATTAATCTTYGCGCTACTTGAATCGTCGATATGAGTTTCAGTCGTTGATCTAGATTGCTCGAAGATCTATGGTCCACYGTGCCCCARCAACTTTTGATATCRRGGATTGGAGAAAGTGGGTTTAGGTAGACCGCTTTTCGCTCTGATGTGCCTCTGAGGGCRCCACGTKTCCACAAAATAARCCATAGTAGTTTTYCCCGGCCCGCTTTCAAATGATTAATCTTCGCGCTACTTCAATCGYCGATATGAGTTTYAGCCGTTGATCTAGATCGCTCGAAGATCTACGGTCTAYCGTGCCCCAACAACTTTYRATATCAGGGATTGGAGAAAGTGRGTTTAGGTAGATCGCTTTTCKCTCCGATGTGCCTMTGAGGGCACCAYAYGTCCACGAATCAAACCACAGTGGTTTCCCCRACCCRCCTTCAGAAAATTATCTCTCGCGCTATTTCATCGCTCGATATGGGTATGGGYTGTTGATTTGGKTCGTTTCAAGATCTACGGTCCGYYGAGTCCTACMKCTCGCGCTTCCACTATATTTGTCCATATACTTCCATAAGTGACCTTATCCTCCAAATTATCATGCTTCCATAGCGATGTAGCTCTTCGCTAATTTTTTGAGACTTGGATCCTATYCGAAAAATTGTTATGGTGATAACATTGGCTTCAACTGGGGATGCTACCCTCCTTGCGAKGTAGCAAAGAACTGTAGACTAAGTGCCTACCCATTGGRCCGTGATTCATCTGTGCAGTCTGAATCTATTGATMTTTATTMAAAAATTCAAAATCTACCCAGCATAGCTTGGGGCCTTCGCCTCGGGCTTCAACTATGTTGTTTTTATTTCAACTTTTTCATGTGCAAAGAGAAACACAAAACAATTATGTACAATGAATGGCGGGGTGATGATTTTCAAACAACGTAATGCTTGAGGAACCTGCCATTCACAGGCCCTCCTCTAGCGAGTTCTCCATTACTCTCCTGTAACAAGTATTCGTTGCTCCCACGGTATGCTGCAATTTTGAACGCGCCCAGCCATAGGTGATCAAATTTTCCATATTTCCCCTTATATTTGTTTCTGGCATCCCATTTTAGTACCCTATTTCCTGGTTTGAATTCATCCACCTTGGAATGTCTGTCGAAAGCTTCTTTGATCTTGTCTTGGCGTAGCTGGGCATTATGAAAGGCTTTTTCTCTGGTTTGTTGTACGTTGATCAGCTCGTCACCTCTTCTTCTACTAACGTCTATTTCTGCCTCCTGCTCTTGTAACAACTTCATTATTGGCAACCCCAAGGTAGTAGGAAAAATTGCTTCAGTGCCATAGACGATCTGGAATGGGGAAGTGGAAATGTACCTCTTTGGGGATATTCTGTCAGCCCACAGTGCATGGATGAGTTTTTTGTGCCATGCCTTTTTATTTTTTTGAAGCAATTTTTTGATGATTCTGACCAAGATTTTATTCGAAGACTCAGCCAACAACGTTTCCTTGAGGGTAATATGACGTGGAATGACCAAGGATGATATTGTAATCACTGCAGAATTTATCCAATTTCTTAGACTTGAAAGCTGTTGCATTGTCTGTTATAATTTTGATCGGGCATCCGAATCTGGACAAAATGTTATTGAAGTGTCATTGATTTTGTAGATTAAATCTATGATAGCATAGTTATTATCTGCATTGCAAATTTCTATCCAAAAACTCAGAAAATCGCAGTAGAGTAACTAACTCACAATGTCGTGGTTCTAAAAAATATAAGTATTGCAATTGCAAAAATATGTGGAAAATGCATAAACAAAGATAGAGAAATTTAATTGACAAGGCTTACTTGTGCGTCAATGACTTGAAGACAAAATAAAGGAGTGTCAATGTGTTGTGAATCACTTGAACAACTTGGGGGTGAAAGTTCAAGGAGAATTCTAGTTAGGAAAGATTCCAAGGGAAACGAAATTATAGAACTCCAAAAGCCCTATTTTTTAGACATTGATATGAGCATAGTTAACAATGATGCAAATACTTACATAAAATGAGGATGCAAATACTCAAAGGAGACTGACAAACCATACATAGCATACAAAAAAGTTAGGTAAGTGATCGCTTTTGACCAAGTCACTCATAAAAGATGAAGTACAAAAAATAGAGTACAAATATAATACATATGTGGTCAAAATCCACTAGACTAAATCTCATCAACCTACACCTATGTATGTAATTTTTCTTGTTATATCCTCAATGGAACTGTTATCGCACAATCTGTACTTTCCCAAAGCCTAAAGACAAGTAGGCTTAGATTGGTGTAACACGGAAGTAGCTCTGTCACTGTCACCCCAGCAGGGTACCTCTTTCTATTTAGGAGGAGAAGATAATCACTCCAAGGGAGACGTCCCAGGACCTAGCTATTTGAAGGAGCGAAAGAAAAGGTAAAGGTGAACTACCCCTCTCTCTCTAGGTCACTCAAATCAGATTTAAGTCTTGTTGGATGAAGCAAAGGAGAATTAAGTGTACCTGCACCATACCAATACAACAACAAACGTTATGGCAATAACATGTGATAATAAATGCTTCAACAAGACTTCAAATTTAAGGAAATAGCTGCTACCGATCAATGTATGAAGCAAATGATAAATATAGAGCATCAATAATTAATTGATGGTCGTTGTAATAATATCCAGAAAATGCAATTGAATGGACAATATAACAAGATATCTTAAAGTCTTAAATGATAATACTTTGTCTCATGCAAATTCTAGATATATGTCAATCAACAAATAATCTTTAGCAGGATGTCTAAATTGAATGTGACAACATCAAATCAAAAGTAATGACAACAAATAGTAAACCTTCAGAAATGTACTTTAGATAGGCAATTAAATTCACATTTTAGTTCTGATTGATTGTACCTTGCCTCATACAAATTTCGGGTTGATTTAAATGGTCAAGTGGGGTTGAACATGTTGCTAGATGATGGTTGTAGCAGTGATTATGACAACAAAGAATACGACAAGTCTGCTAAACTAAGTTAGTGTTAGTTGTAGTTAGTAAGAGGAGAAAGGTTTAAGGTTTGAGTGTTGGTTGATCTCTCAACAAGGAGGAGGTGAAGACTAGTGCCTTTATGGGTCTATGGAGTCAAGAGTTAGCAACATTTAGTTGGAGCAAACAACAACAATGATTATACTAATATAAGTAAGGATGGACTTAGAGAGAGTAGCACCTTAAGTAAGGTGAGGTGACTAGGGTGTAGGCTCTTCTAGGCTCTATTGCCTCCTTCTCCTTAGACTTATTAAGAATTATATTTTAATGCAACACAATTGATCAAGGCTTCTAAAGTGCTAGCACTTTAGGGCTTTAGGAGCTTGACAATGTAAATCACCTTGAGCAAAGACTAGGAAATATAGAGCAAAGAAATAACACCTTAATTTCTTCACTCCTAGGATTTACTAAGCATGCAATTTCATAATCTTTATCATGAGCAAGAAAATATACAATAACCATTGAAATGAAATGACAAAATGCAGTTTTGCTTACTTCACCAAGAATAATCATACCATAAAACACTGGATTGCCAAATGACTTCACCAAAAATGATCCAAGATGCATCCAAAATAGCCTCCAAGCAATTTTTCCTTCATAATTTCAGCCAACAATCATAGGAGGGTGCCAATTTCAGACCTCCACTCTCCCAAGTGAGAGTTATGATTCCAATGAATGTCAGTTTTTTGTTTATTTATACAAAACTTGACCTTAATTAAGTTTTAGGTCAAAAAACCAGGCCGACCTGGCCAATTTCTTACAAAAAATAAATTCTGGATAAAATAAAATCAATCTGCATCTAAAGACCCTCTTAAGGGTGATGTCATGTTGTTTTAGGGTGATGTTGGGCCTCCATGATGAAACACTGGGCATAAGAGGTGAACATTGGGTCTCCAAAGGCCAAAATCCTTGCCCACACATCCCATTAATCTTAGGACTGTCCCCAAGGTGACAATCCTAACAAGTAGGTGATGTCCAAGGCCTCCAAAGACCAACATTCAGGCGGGAAGGGGACAATCCCTTGGGTCCAGGTCCACCAAAGTGCCTCCTAAGGCAACGTCCTTCTTCTTGGCAGAAGCCCTCCATATTTGTCTCGCCCCCTGGATGGACTTTCAACGTCCATTTGTGGGATTTGAGCCCTCATGAAGGTTCGAGCTAATCATTCCCTCATGTGCACCTATCCACCAGTCAAGGCCCTGCACAGAGAACAAGTACACCCTCTAGGGGTTCATAAGTCACAAGGATCATAGCATGTAAATTGTTAGCACTTTGTAAATTTTATCTGGATGATAGACAAACGACAGAGGTAACTATTTCAACATGCTTTAGAGGTGAGACACTAGCCTGCTCAACTCAGAGAGGGATCTCTCGTGTCACTTGATATTTATTTAGAAATTGGTGGCTAGATTTGGTTTGTTTTGGGGGCTTCTAATAAAGTTGTTGGCGAGGAAGGGGAGGAGCACTCAGGTCTATGGAGTCAAAATTCTGAAAGTGAATGAAAATAATGACCAGTCGGTAGAACTCTCCAGATGATAAAGGCTAAATGAGGCAGGGAATATGAGTTTTAACTTAAATTTAATTAGAGTGGTAAGAGGAAAGAGAAACAAATAACAGCATCAAATCATTACAATAATGAATTCTGAATTAGCTAAGAAGAAACATACACAGTTTAAATTGCTTAAGCCAAGAGTGCCACAAGACGAATTCTGGGCCTTTAATTCTCCAATTTAAACAGACGGAAATGTAAATGGAATAAAAGATCACAGGAAATACATACGTTGAGGGAAGATAAAACTCATATCACCACCATTAGAATATTTTCATGGAGATTTCAAAAGCTTCTGTAACTAAATCATCTCCTTGTTGCCAAATGTTAGAATTAGTATTAACCTGATATGATAGCTGTGAAGGCAACATTTTGAAATGATCCTCAATGTCGTAAATAGGATCCCCATCATAACCAATCACATTCCAGTTACGTTTCCCAACATGTATGAACTCGTAAATGTTATTAACAATGTCATTTCCTTTATCATAACGTGAAGGGCCTAAAGCATCCAAGGGCTCCTCTAACACTTCTTCACTTTCCAAATCACAAAATAAAGCATCGTCAAAAACTTGGAAAGGGAAACAACTTACCGTATTCACTTCTTCCTATGTAGGAGCATCAAAGGCTTAGATGAATTCATCAAATGGAAGAGAAAGCATCAGTACCTCGTCCTCATGACTTGCCTCTTCTTCAACTTCATCAAAATTCAGAGGGTTTATCTCGTCCAAGGATTCCCTTACTTTTTCACCTTCTGAATCATAGTATAGGGTATCCTGAAAAAGAAAAATGACTAACCTCATTCTCTTCTTCTTGTGTAGGAGGAATATGATCTTGGATGGTTTCATTAGAGGGAGGAGCACACATTAATACTTCATCATCATATTTGATATTTTCGGGCTCTTTCTCTTCAACTAGGTCCTCATTATCCTTGGTAGAAGTATGAGTAAATTCTTGCTCTTCCTCATGGGATTGTAACCTTCATTGGGATTCCTCTCCACAAACCCTTGTTTTCCAATTGATTCCCACCATTCATTAAATCTTCTCACAAAGATCTTATAGGTAGCCATGTCATCTAGGTTAGGAATATCTGAGGTATCCTCAAGGTAACCAACCTTGATTTCTGGAGGAGAGAGATGTTCTTCCTTGGGCGAGGAGATATTTGCTTCGATTTCTATAGCCATATGAAAGGCTTCTTGGATTATTCTTAGCTCTTTTTGATCGAGGAGGAATCCTAATTGTGTTAAAATGCATTGGTATAGAGATAAACTAGACACTTTTCTTTAGGACAATGAATTTTAGGAATTTGTTGTAACAAATTCTCGAACCTGGTATGGAGCTCCTTGACAGTCTCGTTCTTAGTTTGTTTCACGTAATCGAGTTTTTTTATTAGCATGTGGATATGTTTTATTTTAATATTCCACTTCTCGAGAAAGGTTTTTTCTAATTGGTCCATAGATGTGATGATGGCATCAAGGAGACTATCATACCATTTCCTAGCATTGCTATGAAGAGTGGTAAAGAAACGTTCCATCGCCAAATCTTCAGCATAATCATTGATAGGGTGGAGTTGAAAGCAAGACCAAAAATTATCCATGTGATCTTCGACTCTAACCCCATCGTTACCAGTGAATCTAGGGAGCCAATTTTCATACCTTGGAGGCATTTTTCGGGGGTACCCTGGTATTTCACTCATATCCAAGGGTTTAAAATTACCTGGGTCCCATTGAGAAGCCATGGTTGACTTTATCATTAGTGTAGTCGCCAGATAATCCTTCTAGGGATTATCAAAGGGACAGAGGGAATCATCCTCAGTGGAGTCACCAGGTAAGCTTTGAATAGTTAAAGGCTTTGAGAAGAAGGCTTACCGAAAATTTGTTGTTCAAGGAAAATTGCCTCGATGTTCCCTGACAACGATGCCAAAAATGTTATCGCACAATCTGTACTTTCCCAAAGCCTAAAGGAAAGTAGGCCTAGATTGGCATAACACATAAGTAGCCCTGTCACTGTCAACCCAACATGGTACCTCTTTCTATTTGGGAGGAGAAAATACTCACTCTAAGGGAGACGTCCCAGGACCTCGTTGTTTGAAGGAGGGCAAGAAAAGGTAAAGGTGAACTACCCCTCTCTCGAGGTCACTCAAATCATATTTAAGTCTTATTGGATGAAGAAAAGGAGAATTAAGTGTACTCGCCCCTTACCAATACAACAACAAACGTTATGACAATAACAAGTGATAATAAATGCTTCAACAAGACTTCAAGTTTATGGAAATAACTGCTATCGATCAATGTATGAAGCAAAAAATAAATATATAGAAACAATAATTAATTGATGGCAGCTGTAATAATATCCAGAAAATGCAATCGAATGGACGATATAACAAGATATCTTAAAGTCTTAAATGATAATACTTCGTCTCATGCAAATTCTAGATATATGTCAATCAATAAATAACCTTTAAAAAGTTGTCTAAATTGAATGTAACAACATCAAATCAAAAGCAATGACACCAAATAGTAAACCTTCAAAAATGTACTTTAGATAGGCAATTAGATGCACATTTTAGTTCTGATTGATTGTAGCTTGCCTCATACAAATTCTGAGTTGATTTAAATGGTCAAGTGGGCTTGAACAGGCTGCTAGATGATGGCTATAACAATGATTATGACAACAAGAAATA